>CM038676.1:323772251-323926506 GCA_021605205.1 Aegilops longissima
ATAAAATAAAATTACAACCGGAACTGCATGTGTTGTCGAAAGGGATGAGGATCGCCATTCAATCTGGGAGCATCCAACGGGGCAGATGTACAATCCATGGGGTTTGGGTTCCGGCCAATCAGAAAGCACTACCCAGATCATGGGCGGGGTTTGGTCGGCACACTGCTTTCATCAACGAAGCGTGTGCTATTCGCAAACCAGATTGCATATTCTTGTCCACACATACTGTAGTGAGATCAATTGAGTGTGCTACCTCTATGATATAGTAATAATAATAATAATAATAATAATAATAATAATAATAATAATAATAATAATAATAATAATAATAATAACAATAATAATAATAATAATAATAATAATAATAATAACAACAACAAAAAACAGCTCATATTCATTGCCTGAGCTGACAACATATCAAGGTCAACATATTAACGGTTCTTACATCAATAGAAAACCAGGCATAACTCACAAATTCAGTACACGCGACAGTTCTAAATTCAACGAATTAAGTTGCAGGGTAGGCATAAAGACTAGTCTTACGGCTTAATTCCCATGTACATGGGGGAACTGGGATCATTACGTTGACCCCGAATGAACTTGGGCTTTTTTGATGATTTTACACTTCTCTATTACACGGGTGTGTGATCCCTTGGCTGACAACTCATCAAATTCATCGTACTCATCCTCATCGGCAACACCATCGACACCAAGTACCTTTCTCTTCCCATGCATCACTACATGGCAGTTCTTATGCAAGGGGTCTTCCACTAAGAAAATCTTGGTAACATCGCTGGCAAGAATGAATGGGTCCGCGTGATATGCCATCGTTGTCCTGTTACAGGTCTTCCTGTACTCATCAATCCTTACCTGACCAAGAGGGATCCATGCGCACCTGAATAATGCCACCTTAACTTTCACAAAGTCAAGCTCCCAAATCTTTTTGATGGTTCCATAGTATACCCTTTTATAAGCTTCATTTACAGTCATGCATTCTATTTGAACAGAGCTGTCCTAATATGACGTCTTCTGATCATGTTCCTCGGTGTAGAACGTGTATCCATTTATGTCATATGCTTGGTTTGTCAACACCGTAGGTGATGGATTTTGTGCCAACCACGTAGCAATGTCATCGATGGATCCTTGTACCAAACGATTCTTCAGCCATTCAGCGTAGTTCTTGGTGTGCTCCTTCATATCCACATATGATAAGGCACCATTGGTAAGAAGCTTTGGTGTATCCCTGCCAAGTGTTCTTCGGCATAAGCGCTGAGAACTGGGCTGTTAAGCAGTACCGTCAAATGGGATTTCTCCGCCAATTCTCCGGGTGCAACCATTTGCGTGCCAGCAAGGACCATCTTACCTTTCAGCCTTCCCTTGTGGCGAGAGAGGGGCAAACCTATAGGTCTTTGTTTCATGTGTTCGGTGCAAAACTCAACCACCTCCTCCGCGGTATAACCTTGTAGGATGCTTGCCTCTGGATGGTTTTGGTTCCGACAAAAGCGCTTCAGTATTCCCATGAACCACTCGAAGGGATACATGTTGCGAAGAAACACGGGACCACAATACTTTACGTCGTCGACAAGGTGCACAGTGAGATGGACCATGACATCAAAGAATGATGGTGGGAAAAACATCTCTAGGTTGGACAATATTCTTGCAATATCATCTTGCATATGATCCAACTCTTCAGGATCTACAACTTTCTTCCATAGTTGGTTGAATAAATCATAGAGGTCAATGAGTGTGTTTCTTATATCTTTGTACATCAGATTCCTGATGGCCACCGGGAGGATTTGTGTCAACATTACGTGGCAATCATGTGACTTCATGTGTCCCAACTTCATTTTACCTAAGCTCACATCCACGAGACTTCTGATGTTTGCGCAGTAGGAAGAGGGTGCCTTAACTGACAACAAATAGGTGAAGAACTGTGTTGCTTCTTTTCTACCGAAATTGTAACTCTTGCGTTTTGATTGACCAGCAAGCATATCAAGCCGTGAACCATCACCATCCTTTCTTTTACCTTTAATCTTGATCAGAGTAACAAGGATGCTTTCACATACGTTCTTATCTATGTGCATGACATCGATGCAGTGACGTACACGTAGAATCTCCCAGTAAGGTAATTTCTTGAACACCGATTTCTTCTTAAACACTTGACCGTTGGGTGTTTGTTTCACCGTCAAAGGGTGGTTCTTGCCAAGCACAACATTAATTTTTTAGCCATGTTGTGGACCACCTGCCCTTCATAGGGTCTTGGGCCCACACCTGCCTCTGTCGTACCATCAAATTCAGCTTTTGTCTTTCGGTATTGGTGAGTTTTCCGTAAGAACCTACGATGATGCAAATACACGGTTATGTGCTAGTTGGGAAGTCTTCTGCTGGCTGTCCTATCCATGCATGTGACACACCCTACATCTCCCTTTGTTTGCTGCCCCGATGGGTTGCCTAATGCCGGCATATCTTGAATAGTGTGCACCAGCATCACATGTAGATTGAAAATCTCCTTTCTGTAAGCATCATAAAAGTTTACAGCAGGCGCATCTATCCACACTGTCAACAGTTCTTCTACCAATAGCTAAAAGTAAATGTTGATGTCATTTCCAGGTTGCTTCGGGCTTTGGATAATCATTCACATCATAATGTATATTTTCTACATACACAACCAAGGAGCTAGGTTATATATGCACAGAAGCACCGGCCATGTGCTGACACTACAAAAAAAAGACACATCCGTGACATTTTGGGCCGAACGAATTTTTTTCCTGTCATGCTTATGACACTTCTATGACTAACTGTGAAAAAACCCGGTATCATCATAGATGTGGTGGGATCCTACTTCTATGGCAAAAAATCATGACAGAAAATGGGCTTTTCGTCTTGGGCGGGCTGGAGACGCAGCTGCATGACATTCTTTGGGCCATCCATGACGGGAAAAACCATGGTAGAAGCAAGGGAGAGGAAAATATCGGGGAGTTCCCAGTTACGGTGGGTGGTCGGTGGCCGAGCGATGCGTGTTTCTCTCGTACACGTATGCGCGTGGGTGCGAGGCATTGGGATCTAACTGAACCCGAGCGAGGCGTTCTCCTACTGAACCCGAGCGATTGCAATGCAGGCTATGCGTTACTGAACCCGAGCGATTGATCGATGGCTATTAACTGAACCCGATTGTCGGGGATATACCCCGCGGTATGACCCAGTCGGAAGTATGACCCGGCCGGCTTGGCGTTTTCATTAGTAACCCGCCGTAGTGGCGACTCACGAGCCTGGCGATTCACGATGGCCCTAACGGCGGGTCATATAGAAGACTAGGCCCAAGGCCCAGAAGGCCGGCTCATGTTATGATGGGCCGGTTTACGAGGAAAGGCATAAGGAGTTTTCCCTTAAGGGGGGCAGACTAGGATTCCACTTGTAATAGACTAGTCCTATGTAACGCCCCGGATTCGATGCGCTAGGTGTCCGTCAGTTACTCGCCGTCGTTGCCATGTCATTTGCTTGCGTGTTGCACTTTGCCATGTCATCATCTGCATTTCATATCATGTCATCATGTGCATTTCATTTTGCATACGCGTTCGTCTCATGCATCCGAGCATTTTCCCCGTTGTCCGCTTTTGCAATCCGCACTCCTATGTCTCCGGCGCCTCTTCTACCTCTTTTCATGTGCGGGTATTAAACGGTCTCGAATGGACCGAGGTTTGTCAAGCGGCCTTGGTATAGCACCGTAGACCGCTGTCAAGTTTCGCCATTTGGAGGTCGTTTATACTCCAACGGTTAACTGGTAACCGTGAAGCCCTCTTTGAGTTGCAGCCAAACACCCTTCCAAACTGGCCCAAAACCCAGCAAACTCCCTCCATGCTCTCGGTCGTTCGATCACGATCGCGGGGCGAAAACCGCACCTCATTTGGACTCTCCTAGCTCCTCTACCTATAAATTAGTCCCCTTCAAATTCGCGGATGAACCCTAGCCTTTCCTCTTCCTCCGCAATGGACGCTGTCACCAAGGCCGGACACGCCCGCCGACCACGCCACCCCGGCCAATCCGTGCTGCCACGCCGCTTTGCCGCCGCCGCCAGCCACTCCCGCGCCGCCACCTCACCCGCCCGCATCTCTCTCCTCCTCCGTCAGCGGATTCGGCGGGGCCCATCCAGGCTCCGCCGCCGGCCCGGCGCTGCCGCCCACCACCAGGTGCCCTGCCGCCCACCGTCCCTCGCCCGGCCGGCCCGCCTCGCCTCGCCCGCCGGGCCGGAGCGCCGCCGCCACCTCCTCCTCCTTGGCGCTGGCGATCGCTTCGTGTTCGTCCGCTCCGAGCGTCGAGACGCCGCCGCCGCCGCCGCTTCCACAGCGGGACCCGAACTCCCCGCCGCAGGTTTCGCTTCGCCGGACTTCGCTGGCGCCGCCGCCCTCTTCGAGCCGCCGGCCGCTGCCTCCTCGGAGCAGGCTTTTCCTGCCCTGCCGGCCAAGCCATGGCCGGATCCGGGCGGCGCCGCCGGATCCGCCCCCTCGCGGCCCCCTCCATCTCCGCCGGATCCCGATTTCGGCGAGCTCTCCGCCTGCATCGATATCCGTGCTAAGGGTTGACTTCCCCCCTCTAAATTCATCCAAGTCCCGAGCATTTTGATATTTTGTTGCATTTTCTTTGCATCGTAACACTGTCATCGTAGCTCCGTTTTGCGCGTGTTATATGTCATAATGTTCGCCTTGAAGAGTAGATCATTTCATCTCATTGCGTCATTTTCATTTGAGCTCATCTTGATGCCCGAAATGCTGTTAGAAGAGTGCTATGTGATGTTAGTTTCTGATTTTTATCAGAACTTGCACTTTTGTCATTTTTGCCATGATTGATGTGTGCATCCTATGGACTTGAGCCTACATGTGTTTTGTAATATGCCATGTCTTCTTTCCAGTGGTGCTTTCTATGAATTTTTGTGATCTAGGTGGTGACTAGCACAAGCATGCAAACTAGGTGTCTTGATGTTGCTGATTTCAGCCCAGTTTTGCTGATATTTTGATGCCATGTTAACTTGATGCTACCAAGAGATCCATGCATATTTTGAGATACTTCAGTAAGGATGTTTTGTAAAACATGTCTTGCTCTATCCATCCATGCCCTTGTTTGCAATTATGGAGTAGTCTAGCTTGAGTCAATCGAGCTCTACTTTTGCTATAAAATGTTCCTGGCAGATTGTTTACAGGTTATTCAATTTTGCCAAGGTTGTTGTGATCGATCCGTGTATGCTATGATGTTGTTCTTGCCATGTATATCTTCTATGTCATGTCTTCTTGATGTAGGTATGCTTAGTTTATCATGTAACGCTCTGTAGTGAGTGCATTGAGCTTGTAAACATGCCTACTTGTTATCAGTTTTTGACATGCCATGTTGCTGAATCTGTTAACGAAACTTTCAATATTGACATGGGTGTTACTATATTTTCTGATCCTTTTTGGCTTATGGTCACTAAAGGACTTTTGTTCTATGCAATTAGTAGATTCATGCCATGCCTTTGTTTGCCATGTTAAGTTCCTGTAACATGTTGTTTGATAGCTCTAAACATTGCATCCTGATGTTATTTCTGCCAATGCCTGAAACTGTTATTACTTGCAATCTTGTCATGTGTTTTTGAGCATGTTCTAGTTGTTTCTGGAGATAGCTCAGTGTTCATGTTTTGTAATGCTTTACCTGTACATCATGCCCATGCCTTTTGTTATTATGTTGAGGTCCTGTAGTATGTTGTTTTGATGCTTGCAATATGCCTAGTTGCTGTTTTGGTCAGATTGTTGCTATAACTTGTATAGGGTGTATGTGTTGAACCGTTGCTCCGTTTTGAGTGTGCTCTATATGAAACTTGCTTGATTTTGCATGTAGTTTCATATTATCATGTTGCATCCTTGTTTTGAGGTGTTTGTGTGATGTTTCATATTATCATTTTGCATGTAGTTTCATATTATCATTTTGCACGCGGTCGGGTGATTTATGGGACCCCCTTGACAGTTCGCTTTGAATAAGACTTTTCCAGCAAGGACCAACATTGGTTTTACATTTGCCTCACCTAGCCTTTTTCCCTTGGTAGTCGTGCATCCCGAGGTTCATCTTTATTTACCCCCGGCCAATGCTTGTCTAAGTGTTGGTCCAAACTAGAGCCACTTATGTGCCGCCCGAGGCAACTTGGGGTATCGCCGGTTGTCAGACGTAGTGTTCATCCGGTCGTGGCCTGAGACGAGATACGCGCTACTATCGTGGTGTCGGCACGCCGGAGGTCTTGCTGGTCTTGTTTTATTGCTGTGAATGTCTTGTAGCCGGATTCCGAGACTGATCGGGCTTCCGGGAGAAGGTCTATTCTTCGTTGATCGCGAGAGCTTATCATGGGCTAAGTTGGGACACCCCTGCAGGGTTTGAACTTTCAAAGCCGTGCCCGCGTTATGTGGCAGATGGGAATTTGTTAATGTCCGTTGTAGAAAACCCGGTTGATCTTAATTAAAATACAGCAACCGTAGCGTAACCGTGAGTGTCTCTTTTCGGGTTGATCGAGAGGAGAACACGGTTTCGGGTTATGTCCGACGTAAGTAGGAGTTCAGGATCACTTCTTGATCATTGCTAGTTGACGACCGCCCTTTGTTTCTCTTCTCGCCACTTTTGCGTATGTTAGCCACCATATATGCTTAGTCGCTGCTGCAACCTCACCACTTTACCCCTTCCTTTCCCATTAAGCTTTGCTAGTCTTGATACCCATGGTAATGGGATTGCTGAGTCCTCGTGACTCACAGATTACTACACCACCAGCTGCAGGTACAGGTTTCGCGATGATCATGACGCGAGAGCGATGTTTGCTTGTTTGGAGTTCTTCTTCTGCTTCTTCTTCGATCAGGGGATAGGTTCCAGGTCGGCAGCCTGGGCTAGCAGGGTGGATGTCGTTTGAGTTTCTGTTTATGTTTCATCCGTAGTCGGATGTTGATTTCTTGTGTATGATGTTGATGTATTCTCGTGGCATTTGTGCCTTATGTATGTATCCCCATCTATTATGTAATGTTGATGTAATGATATCCACCTTGCAAAAGCGTTTCAATATGCGGGTCTATCCTTGGTGGGACCGTCGAGTTCCTTTAGGATAGGGTCGCATATTGGGCGTGACATCCTAATCGTAATAGGTCTCCACATGTAACCCGCCCCTTCAACTTATATAAGGAGGGGCAGGGCACACCAAGGGGGGGGGGGGGGACGAGGAAGAAGAAACAATCTCTAGGGTTAGACACAAAGAGTCGTCTTACCGGCGACTCTCTCATGACCATAATGAGACCTAGCCACAAACATCATGTAAGGTTATTACCGGATAATGTTTCCCGGGGCCCGAAGCTGTCTAAATCCTTGTATTATGTTGGGTCTCTCGATTCCGCCCAACCCCTCTCAAGATACTACATAGATGTGTTGGCCTCGCGACTAAGTCCTCACACTAGGACATCTGCCATGACAATTCCACGACAGTTGGCGCCCACCGTGGGGCCTGCACATGGTGGTGTTGAGTTCTTGGAGGGTGCACTCTCAGGGATCGGGAAACACGCGATTGGCCGGTTGAAGAAGAGCCGGAATGTGACAATCACACCGGATTTGTTTTGGATCTGGAAGTATAAGGTTTGAGTTGACAAGAAATTAGGGTTGCATTGTGTGTAAAGCTGTGACCGGACGATTCGTCGAAACCGGATTGATTTTTCGCCGTGAGATGGACGGAAGTTTTCCGCTGCAAAAAACCTTACACGTGGTCGCCGAGTCGCTGCAGATCGCATCCTTGCTTCTTGTTTTTGGAAGGAAATTGTGCGTGGAGCAGATCGCATACAGGGCGGTAGACGTGAGTAATAAAAATAATCAAGTGCGAAAACTGTTCCTGATATATACGTGGGCAAAAGCAAGGGTTTCCTACGTCAAAAAAAGAAAAGGGAGACCACGACCCGTAAGTAGAGCCGGCCACGACTCGGACTCGTCCATCGTCCGAGCCTGCATCCTCGCCTCGAGGCGCTCTATTCCACCGCTGCTCTGAATCACCCAGAGCCGCCCCCACGGGCCCACCTATCTTCGCCTCTGCTACAGCCATCCGAGCCACCCCCGTCTCTACGGCCGTGGCCCTCCATTCTCTGCCGCCGTGGTCTTACCCTGCTTATAAGTTGCTGCTCCGCTGCAGTGCCTCGTGATGAGCCGCCCCGCCTGTGCCAAATCGCTACTGCCACAGGCTGATTTGCTGCCTCGACTCCGCCACCTTGACCGTAATCTGCCGAATCTCTTCTTGGCCGTGGTCGGCCGCTGCCGCTGCCTCTCATCTTGAGCCAACCTATGTTGAGCCGCCCTCCGTCACGCCGGCCCTGTTGTTTCGTGTCGCATGTCCGGCTCTGCCAAGAAGCCGAGAAGGTGCAGGTTCAGACCACCTCTGCTCCGAGACGATGGAAGATTTGGAGATAATACTAGTGGTGAGAAATGATCTGAAGATGCAGCCGTGCAACCCTGTGTTAAAAAAATCCAGCAAAGAGCATCGAAGTCATTATGAAGACAGAAAAGTCAAAACCTGATGGATTCTCATGCTTTTCCACGTGAAAGGCCCTCAACTATTACACCTTGCTAGCAAAATTCCAAGGAAGTATAACTACTGAATATGCATGGAGAGAGTACAATCATTGTACATGCATGAACTCCCGACTTACCGTAAGCTGCGGACTGCTTCTACTATTGCCACGCCCTCTGCCGTCTCTGGTCCGCCTTATGATCCCGTCTCTACCTGGGCCTGTTTTTGTTCTGCTCCGCGCCTCACCCCGCGTTGCTGCCGCAAGTTCCTCTGCCATCTCAAGAAAAAGACAGCAGCACAGGAAAAGAAGGAGCTTCGAGTCGTCGTCGCCTGCTGTCTTGCCTCTAGGCTACCGCGCCTCAAGTCGCCCCTGCTTGGTTTTGCCTCTGAGCCGCTGCCCCCAGGCATGCTCTCCTGCTGGTTGCCGCCTCAAGAAATGAAAGGCGGGGAGCTGATTGAACGATTGACAAAGAAAAACAAAAAGAGAGATAAAAAAATGTGGGCTCTGTGTCCCAGTTAAATTATGGACGTACAAAGACCATTTGTCATCCTAATGCATCAGGTGATATCTTTCCTCTGTATTTTATCAGCATGTTAAATTCGTCTGAGAACAATTACTTGGGCATGTAATATTGTTTCGCAGGAGCAATTGTTCATTACAAATAAGGCATTATACTGCGGGTATGGAGCACGCACTGGTAACGTTCTGCCACGAAGTTTTCGTCCGTGCCACGCTACCCGATGAGCGGACGTGTGCAAGTTGCCGCCCCTGTGGCCCGGTCTACATTAACTCGCCCAACCGAGCGGCTTACCACCCTTGCGATTACTCGCCCGTCCGCACCGGCTTACAACATTGCTGCCGACTCTCCCGTCCGCACCGGCTTACAACGCTGCAGCTGGCTCATCTGTCTGCTCCCACGGCTGACTCAGTCATGATTATTTTCAGTGTCACCCAGGTGATCATCAACTCTGCGGAGGATAATTTCCGGCCTAACATATCAGGTGAAATCTATCTAAGTCTATTTTTGACACATTGTTTTTGTCAAAGAAAAATTACTCCAGCTTGCGATGTTTTTGATGCAGGACAATTGTTCACTACATCAACACGACGTGGTTGGCTCGCCCATCCGCGCGGCTTACCGTGCCTGCGATTGACTCGCCCGTCCACGCCGGTTTTCAATGTCGTGACCGACTCATCTGTCCGTACCGCCTCTGATGCTACCACTACTAGGGAAAAGCCTATACACAGAAAGTTACTAGTAGCGAGGGTTAAAACCTCGCTATCGCTATTTACCAAGAGCGCAGGTTTTAAACCTCGCTATTACTTGTTGATAGCAGAGCGGGTTTTTAACCTCGCTACTACTAAGCGGTCTCTACCGTGCCCCGGGACATGCCATAGTAGTAGCTGGTTTTAAAACCTCGCTACTACTAAGTTTGATAGCAGGCGTTGGTTTTAGCCCTCGCCATCGCTAAGTGGTGCCATAGTAGTAGAGAGGGGGTAAAAAAACCGCGCTACTACTAAAGGTCCCATTTTCAACTCTACCCCCCTTGGATCGCCATTTCAGTTTTTTAAAAAAATAAAAGAAAATGATGAAAATGTCAAAAAAATAAAATAAAATTAGTTTCCCATGTGATATGTGGTCTAGTTGTTGGGAAAATCTGCAAATATGAATTTTGACTTTATTTGCAAAACTCTCGAGAATTTGTAAAAATGGGAATAACTTTTGCATACTAACTCTGATGAAAAAGTTTTTTATATGAAAAATCATCTACTCGAAAAGTTACATCCAAATTTAACTAGGGGAACCCCGTTAAACATTTTCAAAATCCTCAAAAACCAAACAGAAAAAAAGTTACGGGGCTTTTAAGATCTAGAGTGGAAAAAATCGAAAAAAATTCAAACTGTGTGGTCAAACTCTGGTCAAACAGTGGTCAAACTAATTATTCTAGAATATTAGTGTTACTAAATAATTATTTTAGTTTTTTTGAATTTTGGTCAAACCTAGTCAAACTATGGTCAAACTATGGTCAAACTATGGTCAAACTAATTATTCAAGAAATATTAGTGTTACTAATTTTTTAGAACAATAGTTTCAAACTCAAATAGTGAAATGTGTGACTTCATGCTCAAGCTAAATTCCCGAGGTTAATAGGATTGACATCTTACTATTGTCAGGAAAACAACAAGTGCAGACTTGGAAACGAGGGAGAATAGAACCTGGAAGTTAAGCGTGCTCAGGCTGGAGTAGTGAGAGGATGGGTGACCGTCCGGGAAATTAGATGATTTGGAATGATGAGGGGTGATTAGAGATTAAATTGAGCAGCGATGAGGGGTGATTAGGGATTTGAAGTTAGATGATTTGGAATGATGAGGGGTGATTAGAGATTAAATTGAGCAGCGATGAGGGGTGATTAGAGATTTGAGGTTAAAATAATTCAGAAATTTGAAAATTAGGAAAAATCGAAATATTTTTTGAAAAATTCAAAAAACTCAGCTGGTAGTAGTAGCGCGGGTTTTACCACGCTACTACTAAAGGATTTAGTAGTAGCGCTGGTGGCACCCGCGCCATCGCTATACGTTAGTCTAAGCGCTTATTAGTAGCGCTGGCCCCCGCGCTACTAATAGGCCCAAAACCCGCGCTGCTGCTAGGCTTTTCCCTAGTAGTGTATGGTCGTCTTTACCGTCTGTCTCTCGCGGCCTGGTCTATGTCAACATACCGGTACACACCTGTCTTCATGAGCTGATTATTGAGTATGAGCATGTCACTGCTTGGGTAGCCCGGTTTTCTTCCAACAAATTGGAGGCAAGTTATCATGTCTTATCAGCCGCCGTCTGCACTGGATGGCTCAATCGGTAGGTGCACAAGTCGCCACCACTACGGTTTTGTTAACTTCAAATAGCCAGTTGGAAGGAACCATTGGCCGAGTTGCTGACACGGCTCATATGGGATCATTTATAACCCGCCGCAGTCACCTCAACCTTTTGTGGATTCACATCGCGCTATCAACGCCAATGATATAGACATTCTGCTATGGTCAAATATGGAGAATCTCAAGCCAACTCCTCGAGTCGTCTTGAGACTCAGGGGCTACAATGGTATGACTCGGCAAAATTAGCCGGTTTTAATGAATTCAAGAACTCCGAGTCATTGAAGGAGAAAATAACCCGGCCCCGGAGATTACTGCTAGATCGATGAAAATTTAAAGGCCGTCAGAAGATTTCCGGCTCAAAATAAGGATTCTGGTTCAAAATCCAGTTCAAGGACAATCTGTCTCCCACAAAGTTTTCAAGCTTTGAAATCCGGTTTAAAGTTCCGGTTCAAAAAGAATTAATCTCTCGCAAGTTCGAGTTCTCAGAAAAATTAAAGGTTGCCAAAGAGAACTAGCTGCCATGATGTGTAGTTCAAATATGGGTGTCCTGCCTTACGGCTTATCTTATTATTGTCACATGGGGGCTTCCTGCTCATCGAGCATACTGTTAGTACCCTCTTGATCGGCCCAATGCCAAAACTTATATGGTCACTTGGGGGCTTCATATTCAAACATAGGTCGTATTCGAACCAAAGAGAATATAGCTGTCGGTACCCTCTTGATCGGCACAATGCCAAACTCACTAGGCGGCTTCTTAATCGTATTTGAATCATAGCTTAACCCCTTTTGGGTCCGACTTTGATCGTATTCGAATTAGAGTCGTTAAAAAACTCTCAAGGTCATTTGGGAGCTTCCTGTTCAAACATAGGTCGTATTCGAACCAAAGAGAACATTGCTGTCGGTACCCTCTTGATCGGCGCAATGCAAAAGCCACTGGGGGCTACATGATCGTATTCAAATCCTAGCTTAACCCCCTTGGATCAGTTTACTGATCGTATTCGAATCAGAAGCCTCAATTTTTTTCTTTCTATTTGGTTTAAGTTTTTGCAAACAATCTTTGGTTTTGTCTTGAGACTTTTTTGTTCAGATCTGAGTATAAGTGTGGTTAAGTCGACTTGGCTTTGGACGATAAGTCGCCAGCATGTGACAATCATCATATATTTGGAAGCATTGGCTTCTAAGGATTGGGTTATCACCCTTACTGCACAGGTCATGTAAACCGGCAGTACAAATTTAATATAACAGTGGTTATATGTGAGATATTATGACCTGCCCTGCGGTAAACCGCCTAGTGATCTTGTGATCTGCTTGTGTGCAGGATAAGACTACATTTGGGTGGTTACTTGCCCTGGCTTTTGACGTTAAGTCACCAGGGCATATGTTGTTTAAACTCTGTGCAGGATTTACAGAGCTATGACTTACATAAATGATTAAGTTCAAGCCCATCATCAAAGATTGAAATTGGTGTCTAAAAAGGGATATCAATTCTTGATTTACTCAAAGGCTATAAGCTGCCAGGTTATAAAAATTCTGGCTTACAATGGAGGCGTATTAAATCGCCATCGGCCAAGAGCAACCAGTTATTTAAACTCCGGATTTACTTATCAACAGATGAGGTATTCAAAGTCGCTTTGGCGCAATGGCTATTGTTCTATCAATGCATATGATTTATTCTACTATAGAAGGAATAGTCCCGAGTCGCTGCAGCCTTACGACCCGGCACTTGGGGGCTACATTATTTAAATTGAGATTACATCAAATATGCAAGTCCCATCTCACTGCCAGCATGCACCATGGCACTTGCGGGCTAATGAAAGTCACTTTTTGTTCAACTTGTTGAAGACCCGAGTCATCACATTGTAATGAGCCGACCCTTGGGGGCTTCCAATTGCTCCTGTCAAAAATTCAAGGTACACAAGCCTTAATCCATTATATTGAAAGATCCACTACTCAGTTGATAGAGTACAAAGCTCTTAACCTTGTGGACGTGAGTTCAAGCCCCATGGTGGAGATTATATTATATGATGTTATTATCAATAAATTATATACAAAGTCCCAGCTCAGTATTATCTTACTAAGCCGGCCCTTGGGGGCTACACATTGCTGTTCAAATTTACATGGTTATATCTACAAAGTCCCTGCTCATTATTACATAATGACCCGGCCCTTGGGGGCTACACTAGTTGAAGTTTTCATGAGCATAAGGCAATTACAAGTCCCAGGTTGCTGCAAGCATGACAACCCGACCCTTGGGGGCTACAGGTGATATGCATATAAGGGAGAAAAAAAATCTTCAAATTCTCAGTTTGGAGTAGAGCAGATTAACCCGGTGTGTGCAACAATCATGACCCGGCATCATTTATTTATAACCCGACATCATTTATTTATAACCCGGCAATTTTGGCAATCATAAATCGGCAAGATCTACATCTTTAAGCCGGCTGAATATAAGTTGAATATTTCGAGACCAATATTTTTGTCAAGTCAGAGCATTGAAGGCCGACTCAAATGAATTGTTTCTTATAATATTTCTCTACAAGGGCCAATATCAGCAAATTGGTTATGAAGCTGGCGTATTGACCCGGATTTTTTAGAAGAAGTGCCTGGATTTTTTGCATTGGCAAGGTTTGGACATATCTGTTAAAAGAGATTTGCTATAAGATCTTGAGTATGCATCTAGGAGGAAATGACAAGGACTTAAAGATGATCAGTTTATTCTGTGTTCTTGTGTTTATAAGAAATTTGAGTATGCATCTTGGTGCTGGTTCAGGAAAATATTTAACCCGGAGCACAACCTATCAAGTTTGTTCTTGTGTTTATTTTACAGGATTAGTATAACATGGATAAATCCAAATTAAACTGGGGGCTAATGTCGGGGATATACCCAGCGGTATAACCCGGTCGGAAGTATGACTTCGCCGGGCTTGGCATTTTCGTTGGTAACCCGCCGGAGTGGCGACTCACGAGCCTGGCGATTCACGGATGGCCCTAACGGCAGGTCATATAGAAGAATAGGCCCAAGGCCCAGAAGGCCGGCTCATGTTATGGTGGGCCGGTTTACGAGGAAAGGCATAAGGAGTTTTCCCTTAAGGGGGGCAGACCAGGATTCCACTTGTAATAGACTAGTCCTAATCCTAATAGGACTCCACATGTAACCCGCCCCTTCAACTTATATAAGGAGGGGCAGGGCACCCCAAAGGGGGGGGACGAGGAAGAAGAAACAATCTCTAGGGTTAGACACAAAGAGCCGGCTTACCGGCGACTCCCTCATGATCATAATGAGACCTAGCCACAAACAGCATGTAGGGTTATTACCGGATGATGTTTCTCGGGGCCCGAAGCTATCTAAATCCTTGTCTTATGTTGCGTCCCTCGATTCCGCACAACCCCTCTCAAGCTACTATATAGATGTGTTGGCCTTGCGACTAAGTCCTCACACTAGGACATCTGCCGTGACAATTGCACGACACCGATGGAGCGATTCCTTCGCCACACTGCTGCTAACTGAAGCCGATTGATGTTGCCTCTGGATGAACAGTGGGTGTTGTTGGGGGGGTTAGATGAACAGCTTCCCCGATGGGGGTGGATGAACAGACCTGTGGTAGTAGAGGCCGCTGTCATGGATGAACAGGACCTCGATCGATCGAGCCGGTTGGGGGTGGATGAACAGGACCCCGTGGAGGGTTGGATGAACAGGACAACCCCGTGGAGGGCTGGTTGAACAGTAGCCGGTGGAGGGCTGGATGAATAGTAGCCCATGGAGGGGTGGTTGAACAGGACCCCGTGGAGAGGGCTGGTTGAACAGTAGCCGGTGGAGGAGTGCACGGTGGGGGCTGGATGAACATGAGCCCGTGGATGAACAGTCGCAGGTGGAGGCTGGAGGAGGTCGACGATGGATGAACAGTAGCCCGTGGAGGCTAGAGGAGGTCGACGGTGGAGATGAACAGTATCTCGTGGAGTCCCGTTTTGTGGTACGCCACACGCGTCCCGATGAACAGGACCCCCGTTTCAACCGTAGTGCTCCAACCCAAGTTAGTTTCATCCGTTTTGCGGTACGCCACACCCCTCCCAATCAACAGGACCCCGTTTCGACCGGAGGAGGTCCAAGAGAAGTCTGTTTCCTCCGTTTTGCGGTATGCCAGACCCCACCCGATAAACTGGATCCCGTTTCGACCGTGGCCGGTCGAACACAAGGCTGTTTCCTCCATTCTGCTGTACTCCAGGCCTCATTTCGATCGGCTGTTCCATCCAAACCGATTGGCTCCCGATGAACACGATGACGCATTTCGTTCCGACCTAGCCGGTTGGCTCCCGATGAACACGACGACGCAGTTTCTCCGTTCCGATCCAGCCATGTACACGAGCCCAGGCCATATGTATGCACAAGTAGGCGTTTGAGACCTCGCCCGTATGTACGTACATGGCCGTATTTACTTTATTGCACCCGGCCACTGTACGTACGTGTAAATGCTACGTGTGCGCCTCTACTATGACACGTGCGCGCCTATACTACGACACGTGCCCTTCCTTACACGGCCACGGTTCACCGCTGCAGCCTGTAGATAGACCGATCGACCAGTATGTATGTACACGTTCGCGACCAGAATGACAACGCTACGTACGCTTAGACCAGGTGGGTCCCGACTGTCAGGCACTTCCTTGCGTGTGAAGATATAGCTGATGGGTCCTAGCAGTCAGGGGGCGAATCATTTTTTTTGCCCGTAATATGGACGCACTTCCTTGCGTGCGAAGATATAGCTGGTGGGTCCGTCCTGTCAGTGGGGGAAAACGTTTTTTTCGCGAAATACCGAGGTCCTTCCTGTAGGTCCCAGATATCAGGTGGATGAATCATTATTTTGCGCGTAATAAGGAGGCATTTCCTTGTGTGCGGCCGTGTACCCAGCTCTCAGCCTCTCCACGTACAGTCCATGTCTGATGGATGTCGTTCGTTGACCACGTTGACCACGACGCGCCGAGAGCACCAGGGCGGTGGACGATGGTGAGGCCTAGGAAGGGAACAACACGGAGCCGGGGAAGACTTGGCAGTGGTTGCCCATGCGGTGGGCCGTACGAGGGTTTACTGGTTCGGCTGCCATCGCCGGAAAATAACAGGAGGTGTGGGTGAGTAGAGGAATGGCCTGGCCAGCAATGGAGTAGGGTGGAGCGGTGCGGCTCAGCGGCACAACAACCGCCACGAGAGGCGGAGCAGGCAGTCCCACCGGCGCTGGTTTGGGTGGCTGGAGCAAGAAGATCAGATATTGAAGAAGCAGCACGGCCGTTGGATTAACATCCAACGGTGACTGCTGCTAGAATCGTTTGTGGACTAAGTTGACAAAGCCTTTCGTACACGTCAACCTACTAGACCCACAATTCAGCCTCCAAATCTGTCCCAAACAGCATACAGCCCGAAATTTCTAGCCAGATTCAAATTAATTTAAAAACTAAACATACCTTAATGTAAATCCAATGAAATTTTACCCGCACAAAAACAATGAAATTTAAAATATCAAAATCCAAAAGAAAACAATATTTTGGAACTAATTGCCTGTTTGCTGTATTTTTTCATTTTACAGCCCATTTAATATTACTTATAGCCCATTTCTTAATACTTATAGCCCATTTTCTGGGGAAATGCATACCTCCTCGTCTTGAAAGATTTCAGGCCTAGCAGGGCGTAGAAAAGCAAGTAGGCCTACATTGGTTATTCTGCAAAAAACAAAATAGCCGGGCTAGCCATTTTCAGAAAGGAAAAAAACAAACTAGGCTGGTCATGTGCTAAACATATGAAATAAAAGCCTGGGCTAGACGGGCCACAGCTCCCGAACAACCCAGTTGATGCCCTTCTCCGTCCCGAAAAAACAAAATTACTGCGCGCGCTGCTGGGTCCCTACTGTCATCCTCACCATGTGCAGCCATCTCCTTATTCCTCTCGGTGGTTGACCATGTTGACAACACTAGAGGGCAGCGCTGCAGCGAGCGAACCAAGGCGGAGGACGATGGTGAGGCCTCGGACGGGAACGGACAGGAGTTGGGGAAGATGCGCAGAGTTTTAGGGTGCGACGTGGCCAAGATGTGTGCGCGGCAGCACAACCAGCCATGGGAGGCGGGAGCAGGCGGTACCGCCGGCGCTGGTTTGGCTTTGGCCGCTGGAGGAAGAAGAGACTAAAGAAACACGACAGCCGTTGAATGTCAATCCAACGGTCAAGGTTGGCACAATCGTTTATTGACTAAGCTGACACCAAGTAGCATGCTTTTTTATAAATAGGAAGAAAGAAAAACTAGGCTCGTTTGCCTGATAACATTCCCGAAACTGAGATTGTTCGATCTTGCGTAGCAACTAAAATTTGAGGAAAATACGTTCGTCTACCGTCCTCCTCCCAGGGAACGTTCGCCACATAAGTGACTAGCACCCTTGGTTTTCAACAGAGAGGTCTTGGGTCCGAGTCCCAGGAACTCTCAGTTTTGTCCTCCTTCCTTCCTTGCAAAAAAAGAAAGAAAATCAAAGACTTGAGAAGGCGTACAGAACAATCTAGTGTAGCAGTAAAGAGACATTGCTGAGTTTTAGAAAAAAAGAGACATGCTCCTGAAGCTTGTTCGAATCCAAACCTAGACTATGACTATATATGGTACTATGCTACTCTGCAAGTAATGAAACTAACATATCCAACGCTCACTTTTCCTCTTCTCTACTTACTCGCTTAGCATCAAGCTCCGTCAAGAACAACCATGTCCGCTGGTTGCTCTTCCACCGCTTCTTCAAAGCAGTAACAACCAGATATGCGCCAAGTCGCCACCCGTACCATAGCCTTGGGTCACATCACACCCCCGCCGACACACGCACCGTAGCCGGTTGCTCATCGCAACTCGCTGCCGTTGGTGTGGTGCCACTACTGCAAATCACGCAGAGTCATCCGTCGCATCTCAACCACAATCCTCAACCCTTGCCGAGTCTTCTACAAATGCCCGAATCATGGGGTAATAATATGTTTAAGTGTTGTTCTGCTGCTTTCAGTTGATGATTATTTTAATAGTTTGGTTGATGATCTTCCAATTTGATTCGTGCAGAAAAGGGAAGATTCGTGTGATTTGTATTTCTGGGAAGTTGCTGATGTGGGGGAATGCAGCTACGCTGATTATTTGGTTAGCCGAGGAATCCCAATACCAATAGGTTGGGGTGTTGGACAAGTAACTGAAGGAACCGTAGAAGAGGAAGATGCAGAGTAGAAGGTTAAAGATGCAGTTCCTCTGATCATGGCCAAGCAACAGCTGCTGAATGGCCTTGACAGCAATGAGGAGATAAAAGAGCTTGTGAAGATAATGGGCAAAATCGATGTGCTCTGTAGGATGATTGTCTCTTTATTTGCAGTGTATGTAGCACTCATGATGTAGTCAGTGGTATGACATGAGCACTTAGCTGAAACTAGTAATAAATGAAACTTGTGTAGAAGGCTGGGCGTAGTGTTGTGAACATCTAATGATTTCTATTAGCGGAAATTGGGGGGTATCCCCTTTTGCTCATAAATAAATAAATAGCAGAGGCCCTTTTGGTAATAAATAAATAAATTAGCAGAGGCCCTGTCGGGTCAGCTTTGTTCCCATTCGAAGACGTTGAGTAAATTGCAGTCCAACAGGAAACTATGTCATCAAATTCAAGTTTCACAGCCAAATATAAGTACAACTAAACAACAATGTCATCATGTTTTAGTCGTCATACAATCACCAAACACAAATGAACATACATAACAAGTGATGTTATCACAACAAAATACTAAACAACACGTTCATTAGGTTTCAGTTGTCATAGCAAACACAATTTCACATAGTAGATAAAAAAACATCTTCTGACAGGAAAATACAACAAAAGCAATCTAATCATCATCCAGAGTAGCAGCGTCAACATCGTTGCCATGTGTATCAGTCTCAATCATAATTCCCCAGAGTGTCATCTTCTTCTTCATCCTCAATGTGCTCGAACGTTGGCTTCTTCTTGATCAACTCTTGTATGTCCACAACACGACATGCAATCTTTTCAACAGCGTCATTAACGTGATGGTTCTCAAAGATATTAGGAACATCTGTGGAATCTTGGACATCAGGAGCAGTGTAAGCATCATCTTGTTGTGCAACTTCATTAAATGAATTCCTCTGCTCAAACCCTTGCAATACTCTCCAGTCATCGCTACATGCAAATGTGTCTTCCAAGAAAAATATTTGTGTTACTTGATTTGCCAAAATAAAAGGCTCGTTGGTTTGGTACGCCGCCTTGACATTGATGGATTTGAAATAATCATCAGCTCTGTGTTTTGCGATCCTGGAAAACAGGTTATACCAACGATAGCACAACAGAACCACACACCGATGATCCTCGAAATCGAGATATATCGCAATCGAACAATGTCTCGTTATGTTAGCATACATTTCAGCTTGTCTCTCTGTCATACGTATTCGTGCTCATGATGGCACTGTTTTATGTCTTCCTGCCTTCGTCGCGTGCAAGGGTGTTGTAGCGCACATCTCCAACAACGCAAGATTCATAATGTCTTACCCGAGTATCAGGACCCATTGCTAGTGCGTAAAGGGCATCATCAATTGCCTGCCCATCCTCCCGCATCTTGTTAAACTATGGTTAGAAAATAGACAAACTGATCATCTTATGTACTCAATATATTAAAAAAACTAACAGTGCAATTCAAAAGCTTACATGGCTCTTGAACCATTTCACAAATCCTGCCATAACCAGTTTGTCAATGTTTCTTGGACTTTGCGGCAGTAACTCCTTTTTGTAGATGCTACACACACTACAAAAAAATACACTTCCGTGATGATACGTGTTTGTCACAGTAGGTCGTGTTTTTTGTCATGCATGTACATGCACGACAAATTTATGAAAGAATCAATATAGTCATACCTGTGTTGTCGTAGAAGTGTTCCATGACATTACCAAAATTATCATCACGGAAGTGTCCACTTCCATGATGATAAATCGCGCATCACAGAAGTGCTTTCGTCAAGGGTGACCGACACGTGGCATCCACCGTAACAGTACTCCGTTAAGCTATCGGGTCGGGTTTTGGATCCGATAACCCGTTAACAGCCCCGACCAATGGGAAATTTCCACGTAAAATTCTTATTGGCGGATTTAAACACGTGTCACTCGCTGGGTCGATAGGCGCCTATGATACGTCGACATGTGGCACGACCCAACAGAGGCCCATTCCTGTGAAAAGGCCGGCCCGTTTGACTTGGACAAAAGCTGGTGGGCCGGCCCATTGAAAGGCTGTTAACGGCATGTTCGCATATAGCCCATTTACAGCCCGCTAACCCAAGGCCCGTTACGCCCTATCCGAATTAGGCCCAATAGCGTCATCTGGGCCATCCAATATGATTCCAGCCCATTTTCACTTCTGGCCCATGTATAGCCCATGACGTCTTTCGGCCCATATGAGGCCCTTTGTAACTCTTGGACCATTAGCGGCCTGTGCTGAAACGGGCCCGTAATGAACAGTGTATTACTTTACACCCATTAACAGCCTGTGGTGAAACTGGCCCATAATGAACAGTGTATCACTTTATACCCATTAACGTCCCGTTATTCCGTTGGGCCAGTTCCAGCCCAAGTTAACTTTCAGCCTTCTAAGGGCCCATTTATTCTTGGGCTCATTTGCAAGATTCGCTTACGCCCGTTCTCGCTATTTTCGCTCGTGGGCAAAATTCTGCCCGTTGTTATAGTCGGCCCGTTTGTGGAACGTTAGTCTGTTGGGCCATTTTCATAGCATCACCAAATACGGCCTATTAACGGCCCGTTATGGTCAGCCCATAAAACATACGATTTCCATTAAAGGCCCGTCTACGGCCCATTAAAGGCCCATACAAGACCCATAAATGAGTCGACGGCCCATGGACCCTACGAGACGTAGAAGGCCCATGGATCCTACGAGACGTAGAAGGCCCATGGATCCTACGAGAGGTAGAAGGCCCATGGATCCTACGAGACGTAGAAGGCCCATGGATCCTACGAGACGTAGAAGGCCCATGGATCCGACGGCCCGTGAAGGGCCATGGTCGAGCGAGTTGGGCCCCGTTTGAACGATATAGCATATTCAAAGAATTATCCTACTCCATACTATCACCTCTAAAAAGCATACACTATTACAACAAAGAGATCAAGGCATAGAAAGGTAGAATAATCCTACAATATACAATAAAGAAATTACAGCCGATTATACCCACTGGGCATTATTGTTCGGCACAGGTGATAATAAAGCATACACAAACAAAAAATTACATACCCTGGGCAAATACAGCTCATACATCATGGACGCGCATCAACTTAACTCCATTTGAACTATAATCTCTTCAGAAAATAGGATTGGCCGGATTCAGATAGAACAAATTTCAGTCTGCAAAATCTCCAATTCCTTCATGGTTACCTCAGTGTCTTGTTTCATTTTTTTGAGTCCTGCATCTAATACCTGCATGTCCAATCTCAACTTGTTGATTTTACGTTCACAATCATGTACACGTTGTCTTGCCACCTCTAGTTGATGCTCGAGAACATCAGCACATTCCAATTCCAATCCATAATCATTCGGTAACGGCCATGCCGCACTGCCCGCAGATCTTTGTGTTGATGTCACTTCATCCTGAAATGTTTCTGTAAGTACACATGACTAGGGCAAAAATATAGTTACAACAGTGAAGCGAACAAGACACTATTTTGTACTACATGGCAAAACAGGACTAACAATAATGTTACACGTCACTTTCAAAAAAAATGTTACACGTCATGAAGCATAAGCAGGTGATATTTTAAAGATTATAAAAAAGATAGTCTGTGCAGCCTGCATACAGAAATCCCCCTTAGCTCACTAGAGGAGCATGATGTTGGGGCCCAATCGAAAACACAAACAAGTTACAAATTTAGACAACATGTTGCGTATAAGCAAGCAGTTGGCCATTATGTGCCTCAATTAAAGTCTTAGGGAGCATAATGAACAACAGAGGGTTGCATACAAACATACTACAGCAGGCAAAACTATGCAATCATTAGCGTAGTATAAATTAGATTGTGAACCTCATGCAATAATAGTTGGTTAATAGATTTCAAAGCTATAGGCACACTTCGGCAGAGTAATTAAATGGTAAGGCCTTTAATTATGTCAACTAATAGTGATACAAGTACCGAACATCAGGTATGATTATTTGCGCATCTCATTAACTAAGGACAAATAAAGCAATTGAAAAGAGAACATTAACTATGCCTGAAACAAACAAGGAATTGAACTGTTGAGTTGCATATAGTGACTTACCTTAGCAGGTTGAAGAGGCTCAGCACAGCTCCTACTTCTCTTGCAAGGCTCCTTCCTAACATCTTGTACTTGGAAATCCTCAATCGTATCTTCATTGCACCCCCTCTGCAAGGTGACACAAACTAGTTAATCGCCTCCTTGAAGATAAATATGCATACTTTCCAATCAGGAACACAAAAGGATGAGATTATAACAAAACAACACCACATAATGAAACATGCCGATCTCTTGCACTTGCACACAATGGAATTAGCATTTACTATGTCTCAGACTATGTAAAAACTAGGCATACCTTCGAACTGGAGCTCCGTGTACTCTTGGAGAGCCCATCAGAGTGTACACCAAACCTTTATGTCACCTATGAGTTAGACAAGGCCCCACTACAAGAGCCCTTAGTGTTTAAATCGCTGACAAGCTCATAGAGTGTTAGGTCAAGAACAGCAAGTAATCAAAGCAAACAGTCCTAGTATGGTTGGCTGATGCAAACAAGCAATTGAACATATGTGTGAGCAAATCTTACATATCAAGAAAAGAAGCAAAGAAGGAGGCTTAAAGACCATCACTTGATCGACCAAATTTAAGGGCATTTAAACATCATGTGCAACGATGAACTAACATAAACATTGCATATTCCAGATTCTACAATGGAATGCACATGTATTAGGTTATGCCATGTATGATGATGCCTAAATGTACAGATAGCAGGCAGGAGTGATTCATCATTGCACGCACAATTGAATTGTAGGTTAAGGGCCAGTTCGATTCCGCCTTTTCAGGGCATATTGTCAAAATAAGCCATAAAAGATGTAAAGAAGTCATTTTTGAGTTATGGGCTTGGGCTTAACCAATTTCGCTTTGGAGGGGGGTGTTTCGGGTAGAACCTCACTAAAAATTCAAGGGAAGGGGAATAGTGAAATGACTATGTTGTCTGCCTATATTACACTCAAAATGCAATCACGACGCCTGTCACACCTGACCCTCAAGTAAAATAAACACGCAAGCATTCATTGTCCTGCCCGCTTGCATCTCCTCTCCCTTTCCTCTACCTCGGTCCCCCGCTCGCAACACTAGGGTCCCCAATGAGCCGTCGCCACAGTCCCATCCGGCCGGTCCTCGATGATGCTATGTCCAGCTAGGCTACATGGCCATGGTAGGGGCAAATCTCCCCGCTGCTCCTCCCTCTGCGCCGCCTCATTCTCATGGTCTCCAGCAGCTGCTCCATTGTGGTTCGTCCAACGCTACTCAAGCGGTGCTGCACAACTACTGTTGATGCCACATCATGCGTAAGGCACCTTATTCCCCTCCTCCTCCTGTGCCATGGCCTTGAGGTGTTGTTGAAGGATGAGATCATCCAACAAGGTGAGGATCTCCTCGATTTTTTGCCAAATTTCATTCTCGATCCAATGAATTGCTATGAGCTGCTTCGCTACTTCTATATGATGCATTGCTATGAGCTACTCCTCGCTTCGCTATATGATGAATTGCTATGAGCTGCTGCTGCTGTTGTATGATGAGTTGCTATGAGCTGCTGCTGCTATATGATGAATTGCTATGAGTTGCTGCTGCTGCTGCTATATGATGAGTTGCTACAAGCTACTCCTGCTGCTGCTATATGATGAATTGCTATGAGCTGCTCCTGCTGCTGCTATATGATGAATTGCTATGAGCTGCTCCTGCTGCTGCTATATGATGAATTGCTATGAGCTGCTCCTGCTGCTGCTATATGATGAATTGCTATGAGATGTTGCTGGTATATGATGAATTGTAGACTGTTGCTGCTATATGATGAGTTGCTATGAGCTGCTGTTGCTGCTATATGATGCTTTCAGGTGGTGCTGCTATACGATAATAACCAGCCACTTGGACCATCGAATTTCAATAAATAATTGTTCTTCATTTAAATGTGGGCCATGCGTTCTTCGTTTAAATTAGGCAATGGGATCTCTATGGAAAACATTGACCAAATTAGATTGTGCCAAGTAGATGGTATCTTAGTATTTGCATTTTGAGCAAATAGTGATGGTATGTTTTCCTATCATATTAATTACTGCACTGGGTTCAATTTGTGATGTTTGCAAGTCAAATTAATTTCCATATCGGCAGCAAAATGAAAAATATATAATGCAATCTAGACTTTCCACTGATCATGCCAAAGATAAGCTGAAAACGCAATGAAAAGAACTGGTTGGCTTATTACATGGAGCTTATATTCACAGGTGCTTATTTTCTTAGGAAACTTGGCTAATAGAACTGGCGTACAAATAACATGTCACGATGATTGCAATGGAGGAGTGATGTACCATAGCACACTGTATAGGCTCACCGCTGCCTCTCCTTTTTTTGTGATGTTCCATGAAATTGCCACATACTTCTTGTACTTTTTCATTGTGTAACCCTATTTGCAAGTTGACACGGCTAATTTCAGACATCTCTACATGATACTACATTGCATATCCCTTTGCATATTTAAACCACCAATTAACGATTGTGTGCGTATCATAAACTAGCCATGACTCAGATGTGGACTAGGTGCACTCTAAGGGAGCCTAATGTAGTGCAATCGGAATTCCTACATGCCACCTACGATTTTGTGTAATGTATCACCCTGTTCCTAAATATATGTCTTTGTAGAGATTCCAAGATGGACCACATACAGATGTATATAGATGCATTTTCGAGTGTAGATTCACTCATTTTGCTCCGTATGTAGCCTATAGTGGAATCTCTAGAAAGACTTATATTTAGGAACGGAGGTACGAGGTAGTATCATGTATGACATCTACATATCTAATTTAGCAGCCAGTAGTAGAAATCATTGTCTGCACAAAGGGATTACTGGTCGAAAATCCTAGCAAAGCACAGAACAATACAAGAGAGAGAGAGAGAGAGAGAGAGAGAGAGAGAGACGCGCTTACAAGATCATAGCAATGCCTCAATCCAGGATCTTGGTTGGCCTAGCTGTTAGATCTAGAAGAAACATCGTCCTTGTAGTTTCTGCCAGCTGCATAACAGGTAACAACGGCCGGTTAGTACATTTGAAGTACATCGGGCAGGTGATGCTGGACGGGTTTAAAAGTGACAAGTACCTAGGCTGTGGCGGGTGCTTGGCATCTCTCCAGACGGTGGGAATCAGGTTAGAAACATCGAGGGTGATGACGCCTGCGCTGGCTGTCGGGGTCCGGTAAGGAGATCTAGAACCCTCGAGTAGGGTGTTTGTGGAGCGGCTCCGGTAGGGTGGACTACGGTGTGGACGAAGCGGATCTGTGGCCGTGGACAAGGGTGTAGGTGAAGGTGCTCCGGTGGTTGGGTTAAGGATGATGTCGACGATGCGGATCTGCGCCATGGACGGGCGCCGGTTACCCGTGGTTGGGTTAAGGATGGTGTCGACGATGCGGATCTGTGGCCGTGGACGGGCGCCGGTTGCTGCCGTGGTTGGGTTAAGGATGGTGTCGACGATGCGGATCTCGCGGACGTGACGAGGCGCCGGCTGCCCGTGGTTGGGTTAAGGGTGGTGTCGACGATGCGGATCTGCGGCCGTGGACGGGCATCGGTTGCCCGTAGGTTGGATGAGGGTGCGAGGAAGCGGATCTGAGGCCGTGGACTTGTGAGTTGGCAAAGCGGCCCCGGTAGGGTTGAGAATGGCATACATGAAGCTACTCCAGTAGGGTTGACGCTGGTGTCGGTGAAGCGGCTCTGGTAGGGTTGAGGAAGGTGTCGGCGAAGCGGCTCCGGTAGGGTTGAGGAAGGTGTCGGCGAAGAAGATCAGAGGCCGTCGACGGGGGCGTCGGTGGGGCGGCTCCGGGGGGTGTGGATGAAGCGTCTCCGGTGGGGAGTACGAATGAGCCGCTGCAGATGCGCGGCGGTTGACAAGAGTACCGGCGAAGCTTATCCGGCGCCGTGGACAAGGCCGGCACTGAATGGGTTGTGGTACAGTGGTGGATGAGCAGTCTACTTGTTTCTAGGGGAGGTGGGAGGGTAGATGCGGCGCAGGCAGATCCCATGAGGTGGACGCCACTGGCAAAGGAATGGGCTATGGTAGGCCGGTGGATGAGCATTCTAGGGTTTCGAGAGGGGAGGGAAGAAAGGGCGATGAAGTACGGACGGCGTGATGTAAGATGCTCTGGTGCTGTGGAGTTAGTCGTTTTTGCGGGAGGGGGAGTGGAAATGGGGGTGCCGTGTAGTGGGGGAACCGGAAGTTACCAAAGCAGCCCCGACCTATCGTGTAGATGAGGGCGGTATTGTAACTTTTGGCCTCCATGCACTAAGGACAAAAGGGGGATTTCGATGCTAAAGACTAAGGTGGCGGAAATTTTAGAAGGAGGCGGAGATTTTGCCGCCAGCGGGATCGCTCAGTATCCAGCTTCAACTAATTTTGGACCGTAAGAGCGGGAAGGTCATGCTAGACTGTGTACACGGGGCACGCGTCAGCAATTAATAACTGGTGTGAAGTCCACCCCAGAAAAAAAGACAATAACTCGGGATGATGGGCCAATAACTTGGATGTTCACACAGGCACGGCCAATCGTACGGGTGTAGTGGCGCGTTCACAAAAAAAAGGATCAAACGCTCAGCCTATGTATTTCTCGTGTGAATAGATAATTTAGTGCCATTGGTTATTTACTTTAAACATAATGCATTGAAGTGTTAGTGTAGAGGCGCACAAAAAGAAATGGATATTGTAGTCAGCTACTTAAAAGTGTTACCTCATATGATTACATAGCCTCCATTTCATAAATTGTGTACCCGTTGAATTCATATATGAATATTACATATATTACTTCAAAATATAAACTTAAATCATCCAAGACTAATGAATTTGAATGCAAGAGTAACAATGGTGCATATACATGATAGCTACATTGGTTGTTTGAAGAAACATCACTGTAACTTTGGCATGCATAACTGAAAAGGTTTATTTAAATAGAAAAAATGTGATATGTGAGTGTCCAATCTTTATAGCGTTGAATCGATATTGGACCTTTGGCCATGATACAAAGTAGATATTGACTTATGTTCGAGCGATGCACGTCCACGATCGCTAGATAGTGATACGTGAATGAATTGTGCAATCTCTCTCACACTCATACATATCTCATTTCCCTCTGGGCATCGGAATCACACACGCGCACTTCGTGTATTTCTCTCCCTCTGTCAGGGTTAAATTCGTCTTTCTACCCTGTCCTACAAGTCTCTCACATAGAAACACACACGCTCTCTATGTCTAACATGCCCACCCCTTTAATTCCGCCCACCCATAGCCATTAATGTCTCAAAGTATAATAATTTCTCTCACACATATGCTATCTACCTATCCCTTAATATAGCTAGATACGTGTCACACAAACTCCTTCTCCCTACTAGCAAGATGCCCATGCGTTGCACGGAACATCAAGATGCATTTGCATGAGAAGTTTATCTTGTGGGAGAAAAGGATGAACGAGGGAATGCCTTATTTGCAAATGCTGAGAGGGGTGTGGGTATCTTTTTGCAAAATTGCCATAGTTTCCTTCCTGTCCGTCGGATATAAATCGGATGGCCTATATTGCAGGATGGCAGGAACACCATCATCACCAACTCTGTTTTTTATAGGAGTAGAGATGTGTGAGTGTCACTGCCCCCCCCACACACACACCCACACTTACCAACACCGAAGGAGTAGGGTGACACCTCAATCTTGATACTAATCTATCGACTGGCTTCTCTCTCAAACACACACACACACACACACTACCCGGCACCGAAGGAGGAGGGTGGCACATCGATCTTGATAATAATCTATCTACTCCTCTTTCAAACACACACACACACACACACTCGCTAGTTGTGCCTTTGTGCCTACCAAAGCACACTCTCAATCGTTTTCTCTCCCTACCCCCCCCCCCAACAATGACAATGTAAGGGTGACAACTCGATCCGATCATAATCATCAATCGGTTTCTCTCTCAAACATTGTGTCTCGGTGCCTCGCTTCGGTAGCCCCCTCGATATGTAGACTTCTCACAAGACAAAGCTGTAGTGACGATGACGCTGAACCTAGTGCGCCTTTGTTTTTACCGCCTCATGTGATAGTTTTCACACTGTTTTCTGTTAATTAACAAGGCAACCTTTTCTTTGGTACCACTAGTGAATCTGAAATCATTCAAAGACATAAAATATATCACTTCAACCCAATTATCGCAGCAACTATTTTAAAAGAAATTAGCTAGCTACTCGCATGCGTAACGGAACATCAAGATGCATTTGTATGAGTAGTTTATCTTGTGAGAGAAAAGGTTGAACGAGGGATGGCCTTATTTGCGAACGTGGAGAGACGTGTGGGTATATTTTTGAAAAATTGCCATAGTTTCTTTCCTATCCATTAGATATAAATCCGACGGCCTATATTGCAGGATGGCACGCACACCATCATCACCAACTCTGTTTTCTACTCCCTCCATCCGAAAATACTTGTCATCAAAATGGATAAAAAGAGATGTATCTAAAACTAAAATATGTCTAGATACATTTCCTTTTATCCATTTTGATGACAAGTATTTCCGGACGGAGGGAGTATTTGTCTTTTTAGAGATTTCAACAAGTGACTATGACCGGACCTTACCAACATACTCAAAAAAGTAGTCCATAATTTTGATGTTACCCTCTTTTCTTGGCGGTGCGGGCCATCCGGATACCTCATAAATAAATCAAGGATTAATCGGCCCCTTCCTAAAAGACATACAGAGCAAAATGAGTGAATCTACACTCTAAAATATGTCTACATACACATCCGTGTGGTAGTCCATTTGAAATCTGAAAAGACAAATATTTAGGAACGAATGGAGTATATATAAGAGTAGACATGGAGGTATATCTCCAAAGATGGTCTACAACAAAATGTGCTTTGGCTGGTTAGCGCGGATGCTCGCAACGCGATGACATGAGTTTGAATTCTGTCTTTTAGCTTTATATTTTTATATTATATATTACTCTACTTATTTAATATATACTTCTTTAAACATCAGATCGACAAAGGAACCCACAGAGTACTTAGAATACAAGATTAAGGATGGACTTGTTTCTTTTTAACTTTCAGACGGTTGTAGCCACCCTGCAAGTCACGTGTACACTGTACATGTAATTAACTTTTTATAGAGGGGTAATCATACAGGCAATTAAATCAAATGGATTGATGTCACTCTATTATTTCCAAAGATAAAGATCATCTCCAACGGCAGCCAAGCAATTTCCTCCCGCTTCCTTAAGCGGAGGACGACATCAAACGCCAGTGGCATACATTTTTACAACACTAACCAACCAGATGAAATTCGTGCAAACACGGACTGATTTCATATAAGCATGAATGATTCATATAAAAAATCCGGATCTTCATATAAACATGATGGATTTCATTACATTTACATGAACTAAGATGTGTCAATCCGGCTCTCTTGTATAATTAATACTCCCTCCGTCCGGAAATACTTGTCCTAGAAATGGATGTATCTAGACTTATTTTAGTTCTAAATGGCCGCCGCGGATCCCTTTGTCTTCTTCATGTCCGTCAGACACTTGCGGGGTCCACGAAGGTCCTCGGAAGAGACGAAGCAACAAAGAAACCACCTGAATCCGCAGTCATCGCCTTGACGGTGGCCTTCATGGGTCCCAAGTGGCAGCAGCCTCCCGTGTTCTGCTTCTCCTCGATGATGGCGGCGGACACGGAGAACCTTGCCACCGACTCGTCGCTCTCCACGCACCCGGCTTCTGTCTCTGCCTGCATGGCGCTGCCGCAGGCACGGGAGGCGCGCCCACAGACACGGAGGCGCGGCCACCGCAGACACTGGTGGAGCGGTACGACGCGGCAGCGATGGCGCCCGTACCGGCGTGCTCGCCATCGTGCCGGCGTTGAGAAACTCGCCACTCCTCATCGAGATGAACTGGAGCGGCGAGTTGCTGAACCACGCGCCTGCTTGGGGCGGCAACTGGCTCCATCGGGCCAAGCGAGGTTGGTGAAGCACCGAGCGGCCTCGCCCGTGTCCGGAGGGCTCGGCGGGCCACCCAGTCGGGTAATATGCCGGAGAACGGCTCATCGGAAGCCATCAGAAGAGTGGAGAAAATGGTGAAGGAGGAGATGGGGGAGCGGCGGAGGGGTGCGATTCTTGCCCGTTGTCTGTCTGGCCTCGTGTAAATAGAGGGCGGACGGTAGGAGCTTGGCCGGTGTCTGGCCTCATTTGAACTAAGGGCGGACGGGAGGAGCTCGGCCGGTGTTGTGTTTAATTCCGGCCCGCTCATGAACGGACGTGTGGCCGGAGTAGGATTCTCGGTTTGCATGCGGGTTTAACGGAGGGGTTTAATGGAGGCGTCGGGCGTGCAGCGGGCGGCGCAATACGATTCGATTTGACAGCAGTAATGAGCCATCAAATCGCAAAGGCCCTCGCCTCTTCTGAAACCGACGGAGCTAGACTGCACCGCCCTCTAGCCTTTTAAAAAATGTATATACTCCACTTTTGTACAGTAGTAGTATCGATGGATTGCGCCATGGAGCAAAACTTGAAATAAAAAAAAGGTGGTACATATAGAGAGCGCCACGCCAAATTATGCATATAGTACTATTAAAAGGCTTGTCACAATAATGGTGTCCAGCACAAGTGCACTACCCACCCTCAAATAAAACTAAGCACCCTGAAATTCTTTGACAAAACTAAGCACCCTGAAATTCTTTGACAACTAAACTGCTGGCTATATGATGTTGGCCATATATATTGTACGTATATAATGTGAAGAAACGAGTGGTAGTACTATACCAACTAAAAGATGAAATGTAAGAAATACTAGTATGTACGTACTAAAGAGTTCAAGTAACAAGAAGAAACATAACATAGTTCTGCTGGTGGCTCAGCACAACACACCCGTCAAATTAAATTAAGCACACCTGAAATTAAACTTTGCAACTATTCCGGTAGACACTACATTAGAACCACCATGAGCAACGACACTACCACCTTACTCGGAGTCCTCGTCCACGTCCTCGACTTCGTCCTTGTCCCTCTTCCTCTTAGTTGATACTTCTTTATTTGAACCGCACACTTGGTTGTTGCTCTTCGTCCAACCCTTGTAGATATTGAAGCAAAGGTAGCGATCCATTGCAGCGTAGTGGATGTGGTCTACATCTAGTACATTCTGCTGCCATGCATGACGATGAATCATGTAATGAGGTTTCTCCAGTTTACGGTACGAATGATGAACCATGGCTCCTGCCATGGTCAGCATTGAAGGCTGACGAGAGGGCACCATCCGATTCTTCTGGAGGTCGAAGGGGTTGCCTACAACGAGGCCTATCCAACCCAGGACTTCTTCGTCGTTCTTAAAGTCTACAGTAACGAATTTCACTGTTTTGTCCTTGAGGAAGTTCTTAAAATCCTGGCACTCAACGTCGGCATGGCATATGTGGTAGACCAAGCAAACGTTATGTACGCAAACCCGATCACAGCGGGCTTCTTCCTCTCTTCGCCCTTAGATCCTTCTCTCGCCCCAGACTGTGGTGTACTCAACATCTAGCCCAGCGACCCACTCATCATCTGAGTTTTCAACATGCGCTTGAAGCGAGAAAGGCATCCTTTCACCGTCGCGGAAGAACGGGAGTAGATGACGTCGAACTCATCGCCGGTGATGGTTCTAACCTTGTACTCACCGCCGATCGTGGAGATTTGGGACGCCATGGATTTGGGAGGAGGGTTAGGATTAGTGGAACTGCCGTAATGTGAATGGACGGGACGACTAGGAGCGAACCGCCGTAGTATTGAAGGACGTCAGGTGGACGAGTAGGAGTGAACTGCCAAGATGCGAACGGCAGGTAGTGGCTTTCATTCTCCCATGATACGGGCTTCCGAGAGCCCTTGGATCTGAGATCGAACGGTTGCATGGCGTGATTCTAGACCTATGGGTGAATATCCTATCTCGGAGGGTTATTCAGAAATTTTCAGCAACTTAGCATGCGCACCGCTTGATTCAGATCCAAGGCTGCCAAGAGTTCGTATTGTGGTCGCTACTACCACGACCGTCGCGTCGCTCAGTCGTGCGGCGCGCCTTTGGGGATTTAACATGGTGCGTTAGGGTTATCTGATGTTGACATGTCATACATAGTCATCACTTTTTTATGGGATACATAGTTATCACTTAGTCACTCATACTACAACAAGGTTTTGGCTATAAGGTTGGCTATACGTGTATTTTTTTACTTCTCTCTATCTCTTTCTTTCAGAGTTCCGTCCCATAATATAGAACGCTTTTGACACTAGTGTAGTGCCAAAAACGTTCTTATATTATGGGACACAGGGAGTACTAGTATTTATTGCATTTGCCGAGGAGTTACCTCTTCCAATGAAATGGTGTTGCTAAGTTTGCTTCATTTAATTAGCTATAGACTCAAAATTGTCTTTTCATCTAGGTACACGCGCTTAGCACCGTTTCTTCCTTGGGTCACCAAACTAGTCTCTCTCTTCTTGATTAACTTGCCACACCATACTTTATGCCTATGTGGCAAGCTTAAGCATCTGTAGGAGCAAGTAAAAGTAAGTACAATAGTGCGCTCTACATGGCATTTTTGCATATGTTGAGGAAAGAGAGGCAAGGAAAAAGTGGAGAAGTGGGCTCTCATGCAAGAGCCAGCCTCTACTACATGGTGGAGCATTGGGAGAGGCACCTGTATGGAGGTGGTCGAATCGAGACTCACGCCGGTCGAAGCGCCACAGCTTAAAATGGTAATGTCAAGTCAAATCACGGGCCCCACCTGTCCAAAGAAGAATCATTGTCAAATCACACAGCCCTATGTTTGCAGCAGCCTACTCCTCGCCTTCTCGCGTCTCTGTCGAACCGAATAGGCGGAACCGCCCCGCCTACCGCGCGAGAAAAGCCCGCGTAGTATACTCCCTCTGTCTAGGTGACCAAGGTGGAGAGGAAAACGAGAGAACTTAATGTTTAGTAGGCTGGTTGTAATGGTACTAGCCTTAGCAATTTTGATGAGGTGTCATAGAATTAAATGAAATAAGAGAGAGAGAGTTGAGTACTATGTGTCATACATGGCAATAAATAAATGTCACGACCGACATATTTATTGAGAAACTGACCTATAAAATCTAGTGTGAGGAAAGTCCTCCATACTGGTAGACAAAATCTTGATACAATAAGCCAGTAGCATATGATATATTACAGGGTCGAGCTGAAGTTGCTCAACAAATTATTACAAGCACGCCAATAATTATACATAGTGGCGGATGTGACACAGGAGTGGTGGCATACTACTGACTCGTGGTAAAGTGGTGGAATAACACAGTGGAGTGGGAGATATGACTCCTACACCGGCGGCTCATCGAGCGTCGAGGTGAGGCTCGGTGAATTTATTTGGGTAGCGGAAGCGAATATATCACAGTGACTAATCCAGGGTCGCCGAGATCGACCGGGATTCCTCTAGGCGCCGGACTTGCTATCGAACTCTTCATCCATGAGATCGCTTTGTCAAGATCCGCCAAATCAATAAGCTGTGAGTACTTTGAAAGTACTCGCAAGACAGTTCGGACAAAAGATATAACAAAAGTATGCATGCATGCGTCATGATTAATTGTAACAATGTGCAATCAAATCAGTATAACAAAGTAAGTAAAAAGGGAATCGGCGGTAGTCCGCTCGAAAACCCAAGGAAGGTAAACTCAAACCGATCGGGTGTCTGAAGCGACACCACGAAGGGTGAATAAATAAATAAAACATGCCACAGTCGGGTGTCTAGGCGACACCTCATAAAGGGCTTATATTGAAAGAAAAGACATGTGTGCCACAGTCGGACGTCGGAGCGACATCACAGAAAGGGCTTATAACAAAATTAAATAATAACAATGCCGCAGTCGGACGTCTGAGCGACATCGCAGAAAGGGCTTATAATTAAAGTAAACAATGACAATGCCGCAGTCAGACGTCTGAGCGACATCGCAGAAAGGGCTTATAATTAAAGTAAACAACAATGCCATAGTCGGACGTCTGAGCGACATCGCATAAAGGGCTTATAACTCATAAATAAATAAACAACAATGCCGCAGTCGGACGTCTGAGCGACATCGCAGAAAGGGCTTATAACTCATAAATAAATAAACAACAATGCCGCAGTCGGACGTCTGAGCGACATCGCAGAAAGGGCTTATAACTCATTATCCACAACTTACAAGAAATGGTGCTCACGGAATCATCACAAGTTAATAAGCGGGTTAGTCCATTCACAGGAAATAAACATTTAACACTCATATGGTTCTCAGGAGTTTCTGTCACCGAGACTGACACTTGACAAGATAGGATGAACACAGTACTTGGACATTGATAAGATGAATTTCAAGAATTTTGACTCTGCAGAGTTTGTACTAAAATTAACCACAGCCAACGGATTTCCGTAGTCAAGAAGGACTAGTTCCGTTTATGGTATTTCGGAGGAAACACAACTAACCAGTACACACCCATCCTACCTCACGTTGCCAGGAATCACCCTAGACAGCGTTCAAGAAAAACTTTAAGACGGGGAGATCACAATCTCGAATAGCATGGGATCAAATTTATATATCGCCACGCTCTAAGGGGTGCCCTGCCTCGTCCCAACCGAAACACCCATGCCCCCGACCGATGAAAGGCTTTAATCGAGGGCCATGGAACCTCATCCCGCCTCTCGATTTGGTGTGTACCAGAAGTGGTTTATGATTTACTAAGCCAGATTCCTATGGAAAACAAGTGGTAGTACGAAAGGGGAGACGGACGGGAGTTTGACTGATTTATGTTGACACTAGGTCAACGATCTGGCATAAGACTGGCATGCTACAACACTGCCATCTTACCCATTCTCATGCCAACTCATGGCCATGCAACATGTTTCCAACAACTCATGGATTTCCGAAACTCACTTGCCTCAACTCTACAAGATAAACTTTCATCGAGATACTCATGAACATGCCATGATACTAAATTAATGCAAACATGCCCAAACACTCATCATATCAAAAGTTCAAACATGCTTGCCTGGTTCGAGTAGTCGGGTCTAGCTCGTGAAGTTCAAGGGTTCCATCACCTCCTTCGTATCTACAAGACACAAAACACACGCGCTAACGTAAATACCGTGGGGTACAGAAAAGTAATCCAAATATTTTCAAATAAATATGATAAAAACTAGACAAAATTTTGAAGAGGACAGAAAAGAATCATTCAAAAATCTCTTCGTTAAAACGTTATAAGAGTTTTGGTCCAAGGACCCATCTGTAATGAAACAAAAACTCTTAGGGCTTAAGCGTAAAAGTGCAGAAAACGGTTCAGAGTAGAAAGCGATTTGCCAGTGAGTACACTTTCAGAAAACGGTTCAAAAAAACAATGAGAGGCTAACGGGCGGGTCCCACCCGCCAGTTTAAACTTCCAAACGAGGTGGCCGAGCCTCGTGGCGCCGAGAGTCATGGGGAGTCGCCGCGGCGGCGATCCACGGCGAGGCAGTGGAGATCGGAAGGTACCTCCGTGCTCAAGGGGTTATTCCGCCGGTTGGTGGTGGTGGTCGCCGTGAGCACCACGCCGACGGGCGGCTCTTGCTCCGGCGGACGGCGGTTCGGGTGGTCGGGCCTCGCTGGGAGTGCCGCGAGGTTAAATTGAGGAGGGGTTAGACTCGGTAGCTTGAGGGGATAGCCGATGAGAGTAGGACGCCGGGACGGCCTCACCGAGTGAATCGAGGTGGAGGCCGCGTAACGGGCGGCCGAGTCGAGGAAGAAGAGCCTCGAGGCCCTTCCAAAGGGCTGGGCGAGGTCTAGTGAGGTGGTGGAGGTGTGCGGGGCGAGAGCGCTTCTGGGGTGCTATATAGATGGCCCGAGGTGGTTGCCGTGAACGGATAAGTCCGGCGAGTGTTACGGCGGCGCAGGCATTGGTCGGGTGGTTTTAGGGTTGAGCGCCATCGTGGAGGTCAACTGATTCGCTTAGGTGCCGAATAAGCCGGGATTGGGTGCTGGGGTATGCTCGACGGAACGGAGCGCGCTGGCATGTCGGTGGCAGGGGAGCATGTTCAGGCTTGCCGGCCACGGCGACGGTGTTGCGCGCGCGCTGGCAAGGAGATGGCCACGCTGAGCTCTCGTGAGGTTTGGTGGTGCCGAACGGCGTTATGTCATAGGTTGCCCTCGCCGCCGCCATATGGGTTCTGCCATGTGGAACACGCCGCAAAGGGCTGGGGGCGCCACCGACGCCAGAACAAGCCAAGCGCGCAGGTGGTGCTCCGGACAGGAGGAGGGCTGTGAGCAACGTGCTGCGCAATCGCCGATGCGTGACTGAACTCTGACGAAGGGAAAAGACAATGAATTCAAACTCAACATTTCTGAAAATGCAAAGAAACAAAGGCTTACCTGTGTGTCGGATATAATGATTTTGGTGTGGGAGTTTCTTCTTGAGCTGATTTTTGGTGGAGGGGCCTCTCATTGCATCTGGAGGCTGCCTGAATTTTTGTGGAATTTTTGGAGAAGAGGAGATATGAATTTCACCAAATTTGACAAATCTGGTCCAAACTTGCAGAGACTGAAATTTGAAATTTTTGAAAAGAAGAAGAGTGGATCTTGATTGTTCTAGGTTGTGCGTACCAAGGACTATCCAGGGGAGTTGGTTTGGGGTCAACACTCAAATGCATTTTGGTACTTGCTTTGCAAATCACCTAGGCTCAAAATAATTGACAGAAAAGATTTGGGGAGAGAAATAAATGGAATAAAATTCAGAGATGAGTTGGACTGGTTGGGACAGAATATTTGGATTACTACAAAGTGGAAAGAGGGTTTTTGGGAGGTTTTACCATATGGGGTATGGTAAAATCATGAGTGGTTTCAATATAGGAGAAGACACAAAACTCCTAGGGTTTTCTTTTTTAAAAGAAAAATAAATCCCAAAAACAATTCTTGAGAAGGGGAAAAAATCAGAAGAAGGGTTTTTAATAACCAACACCAGAGTTGAAGAAGTTGCCAAAATAAAATCTTTTGTCAAAGGGAAAATTCTTGAGAGAAGGAGATTTTTGGAAGGGTTTAAATGACCTCCTTCAAAACCAACAAAGATTTTGCTGAAAACCAAAACAAAATTTTTTGGAGTGTCACAATAAAGTACGACATGATACTAATATATGATACATGGCGCAGGAGTACTAAATATTATTAATACAGTTTTGCTAGAGCTCATCTAGATGAGATATAATTCGGTCTCATTCATCTTTTATAGCCATTGGATGTGATGCTATATAAGATGCATGTGTGCTGACGTGGGTTGTATTTGTTCTTGTGCAACGAACTGACCACTTCACGTCATGTTTGATAGTCTCAAGTCATTAAAAGCATACAAGCCCCACATCTCTTCTTGGTTGATTCCTCTATTTATGTCAAAAAATAAGAAACAATGTGAGAGTTAATGCACCACGCCTATGTGTTTACTATTTGGTTTTCGTAAGATGACTTAATACTCACCTAGACGGAGGGAGTATTCGATTTGACAATGGGCGCAGTTCCCGATACATGATTTAATGCAGACGAGGAGGGAGAAGCGGTTCCCGATATGTTGAACGGCCAATGCATCCTCCTTCAATTAATGCATGAGGGAAGTAATGGGAGGAGGTCCGGAAAAGAGGTTGCACCATGTGAATGCAACGCAGTTTGCGCCATCGCCCTCATGTAAAGGCGCCTCCATTCCAATGCATCTACCACATCAGACGCACCTAAGCATTTGCCTAAGCACCTACACTAAGCGCAAAAAGAGCTCACCTGCACTCCATGGCGGCGATGCGCGTGAGCAGCCAGCCGCGCCAGATGGTCCACGAACCGCTCATGCATGGCGCCGAGGATCGCTCTGACGGTGTTGAGACCGGCTGGTGGATGGCCGCCGACGCCAACTATGACTCTCGCTGACTCAGATGATCGCTGCACTAGCAACAAGTTCACCGCCCTCAAGAAGCTCGTGGATGACATCGCCAGACTTCTCTAGCTCGCGCTACTCGCCCTCATTGCTCGCCACCCTACCTCCATGGCCGGAACCTCTTTCAAGCAATCGTGGCCTCATGATCGCCACGACGCCACGAAGAATGTCCACCGAGGTTGCGCCACCGCGAGGTGCCTCGCCTTCAAGAATTCGCCGACCCACACATCCATGTGTACGAGCAAATCGTACATAGGTATCTACAAGGCCAGTGAGGACACTACGACGCTGGCCTTCCTCAACCGGGTCGGAAGCCTTGGATGCCTTTGTCGAGAAGCACCCCGACCTCGCCACTAAAGCCGCCATTTTAGTCACCGGTCGGTGGTCCGCCGCACTAAGTTGAGGAGGAGGAGGTCGACGCTCGTGGATCCATCTTTCTTCTGCTTTTTGTAACCACCATCGCGATTGCATCATCGCGGCCTTAATTTTATTGTGCTGTTGCATTCTCGCTCCAAATAATACCGACATCTCATGCATCCATTTGCTTAATTATATGCATCACCGTAACTAGTACTCCATCCTTCAATTTATAAGTTGTTCTTACCTTTTCCATCAACATCGCAACAACGCTACGAGCATATTGCTATAAACACTAGAATATGTCTATATAATCAGATGTGATAGTCCATTTGAAATATCAAAAGACAAATATTTAGGTACGGAGGAGTAATATATTAGGAGTATATCAAAACAATAGTGATTTCTTTCAAGTTTGTGAACAAATACTACTATTCTACTACTGTCATGCGTTTTGGGAATGGGGGTACCTGACTTGCTCGCCTGCGCCCGCGGCGTGGTTTCAAGGGGTGGCCCAAAGACGCCCATCTTCATTAGCACAAGCTCAAGACCCTCGCGAGGGGCTGCCTCACGGGCGGACGCACAGAAGCTTCTCGTGCACGGCCTCATTAGGGCTGGCTTGCAGGAGGAGGAGAGATCAAGGTGGGTACCTCACGAGGTGCCCATGATTTACCAAGGGCGCCAGTGGCGCCAACCCGCGCAAAGGTCCCTCATTTCCTCTTTGGTGCAAGGGGGCAAGCGCAGCGAGAGCATCAAGCAAAGGCATCCGCTTCGTGCAACAAGACCAAGACCGTCGTGAACGGCAGGAAGGAAGTCATCGTGGAGCCCAAATCAAGGCCACCACCAGAGCCTTTGACAAAGCGAGGACCAACTTTAGTCAGATAAGTGTACTAGATGTTCCCTTCAAAATGGCCAATTGTTGGCGCCCTTCCCGCTCAATATTTGGGAAGAGGCCTAGGGCCTCCGCCTATAAATAGGACTAGCCACCCACAGGGTAGGGGCAGCTTGATCGGATCAAGAGAGCAATCTAGAGAGAGAGAGAGACAGAGAGAGAGAGGGGGAGAGAGAGAGAGAGAGAGAGAGAGAGAGAGAGAGAGCGACTGAACTCCCCCTAGCAGTTCATCGCACCAGCCAAGAACAGACTCTCGCGAGGCTGTTCTTCCTTGTACTGTTCACCATCAGCCCAAGAGGCAATCCACCACACCACACACTGGAGTAGGGTGTTACACCACAATGGTGGCCCGAACCAGTATAAACCTTGTGTCTCTTGTGTTGTTCTTTCGATGGTTTAGATCCTAGCGAGGCGGCGAGGTGCAGGGTAGGGGTGAGATCTCCGCCAGACACCCCTGAGTTCAACCTAGAGGGTCCGCCGAACCCGAATCCGACATTTGGCGCTGGCTAGGGGTGCGCCGAATTGATTCCGCCACCCTGTTCTTCACCACCCATCGATCCATGTCGACGCTGCCGGCTCGCCAAGGCCGAGCGCCAGCCGCTTCGCTACCTGCATACGCTTCAGACGGCCCTCGCCGGCGCCGCCGCCGCTGCCTCGCCGTTCGCCATCAGCGCCATCAGCCCGGGCGGGAACGCAGCAGCAAGCATCGCCCCAAAGATCTCGTCTGCGAGGCGAGACGGCCGCGCCGCTACTCCTTCACTCGCCCCAGCTGGTTCTTTCGCCTCAAGGCCCAAGGTTTATGGAGGCTCGAGCTGCGCCATCGCGCAAACAAGCCTCGTGGCACGCTCGCCGACGACATCCACGAAGAGTGCTCGATCGCCGCCGAAGCTCGCCCACGCCGCAGGGGCTCTCTCGCCACTTCTTCGCTGCACCGCTGCTCGCTGGCGATGAAGCTCCAGGGCGCCAGCCGCCCGCCTCAAGAAGGCGCTTTGGCCCTAAGGCTGCGGGGCCTCGGGCGGAATCCACTCCCTCGGGCGCCAAAGACAAGAAGAGCAGAGCTGTCAAGACGCCCTTGCCCCCAAGAAGCTGCCCGAGTGCTCCTCGCACCGCTTGTCACGACTGCAGTTCTGCCACGGCACGCTAAGACCTCGCGCTGCTCCCAGCGGCAGCATGGGGACCCGCAAGACCAGGCTCTCGTCACCAAAGGCCTCCCAGAGCTACAAAGAAGCTACCGCACTTTCACCACCGAAAGGCGCAGGTCAAGGGTCCGGCAAGTTCAAGCCGACTCCTCCTCGCCACGACGGCATGGACTACCCTGCGGAGTTCCTTCAGCTTCACGAGCTGGGCATCGGTTGCCAATGGGGACGAAGGTCATGGCGAACTGGTTTCCCATGGCACTCAAGGATGGGGCCTGCACTCGCCTCCCGAACTCGCTCCCGCACGATCTCCTCCCCGACGAGATGCGCACCCACTTCATCGCCAACTTCCAAGGTACTTCGGACTGCCTCCCGCCAGGAGCGACATGCGCCAGATCAAGCAGCAGCTGGAGACCTCGCAGTATACATCCAGCGCTTCAACAACGCACGCCTCAAGATTCCCTAGGTGACCGAGGAGGCCATCATCTCAGCCTTCTTCGACGTAAAAGTAGACGCCAAGATGAAGGAGGAGCTGGCGATGCATGAAGATCTGTGTACATCCTTGAGCTGTTCAACTTGGCGTACCGCGCGCCAGTGGTCGAGGAAGGACGCCTTTCCCTCCTCAAGCTGCCAGCCACAGACCCAGAAGAGAAGAAGTCCAAGGCCAAGGACGTGAAACGCAAGGGGGCTGCCGTGCTCACGACAGAACCAGACACCAAGCGAGGCAGAGATCAGCCCGAGTCTTCCAAGGGCAGCCGGTATTGTGTGTACCACAACCTCCACACTCACAGCACCAACGAATGTCAAGAGCTCCGAGCCTTGCGAGAAGGGAGAATCGGTCGACGCCCCGACCGTAACGGTCGAGGCTACGACCGAGGAGGAGGAAGAAACGCAGGACGCGGGGAAGACCGTGGCCATCGCCAAGGGTGGCGTGACCGACCTCGCGAGGATCGCTGGCAGGATCAGCCTCGCGAGGGAGGCTCGAGGGATCAGCCTCATGGGATCGCCTGCAAGGAAACGCAGGCCTCCTCCTCTCGCCGCAGCCAAGGAGAAATGAGGACCATCATCGACGAGGGGCTGGGGCTTCTGTGAGCCAGCGATCGCTTGCATTCTGGGCGGAGCTCAACCCCAGCCTCTCAACGATCTTCAAGAAGTTCACCCGCCAAGTGAATGCAATCCTTCCTGTTCGAGGCCACGCGCCTCTCGTGGTCAGCAGGCGCCATCACGCTCAGCTCAATGGATCAGCTCAAGTGCGCGCCATAGCCGAGTCCTCCCGATGCTTTGTTTCCCAATCATCGCGAACGCAAGTCACCGTAACCCTTATCGATGGCGGAGCAGGGCTCAATGTCCCGCTCAGAGACATTCAACAATCTCCAAGTGCCTTACAATCAACTTCAGCCAACCAAGCCTTGCTTCGAGTCACCGATGGCTCCACAGTCCCAATTGGGCAGGTCCGCCTCCCAGAATCTTCGGGCGCGCGACAACCACCGCGACCGAGCTCATCGACTTTGATGTCGCCACATTCGCCGCCATACAATGCCATCCTCGCACCCAGCTCGCCAAGTTCATGGCTGTGACTCATCACGGCTACAACGCTGTCAAGATGCCGTGAAGCGGCGAGTCATCATGGTGCCTCATGAAGAGAGAGACGCAGCAGTGCTCCCCGAGCGAGGTTTTCAAGCCGCGCCACTTGAAGACCCAGATCGCAGGAGCGGAGGCTCCCGAGACTGCTTCCAAGAAGAAGAAGACATCCTGTGCCCGACCCCTCGGGAGGCAGGCCCCGAGGGTCCGCTACTGCCTGGGGGCACCTCCTTCCGTCAGATAGAAGGCGTGCCTGGCGCCTCCTCAATCAAGGCTCGGGGCTTTCCCTGAGGGCCACCGACCTTGCTAAGGTCACGAGGGAGGCGCTGGGCACCACTTGGAGGCGTGTTTCAAAGCATGTTTCCCTGTGGAGGAGCGAGGCAAGGAGGTCCAAACCTCGTGAGTTCGCACCCAGATCATTCAGAGCTGCAGGAGTCAAGAGTCATGAGTGGCAGCCGCTGACACTCCGCCGTAGCTCCCCATCCAGCGAGGATGGTGGGCTGCGCGTCTGATTGACATACCAGGCTCAACCGAGCCGCCTCAGAGCGCTCGCCTCACGCGTGGGGCGCCGCGGTCCACCCCACAGCCACGCTTGCATGCCCTACGGCAGCCGAACGCGGCGGCCACGCGCCAGCGCCTCATGAGAAACATCCTGAGGCTCAAGAGGCCAGGCGTGCTGCAGTCCCGGGCGGAGATGGAGATGGTCCGCGAGGAGCCACTACGCCCCGAGCCTCCCAAGGCTCCTCTGGCCCGGGGCTCGTGAAGGTCGCCTCCACAGCCCACGCACGCCCGCTTACTTCAAGATCCTTCGCCTTCAACGCTATCAGTGACATCCTTCAAGTTTCATTTAGCTAGGAGCGCCTGTGGCTGCATCATTCCTGTGCCATGCGGTCCGCCCTCGCATGTATCCTTTTATTTCATGTTCCTAGTTTACTTTGTTGGGGTGCCCTCGGCTGCATCATCCCCAAGTCGCCGGGCTGCACTCCAGCTGCATGTACCCTCTCGCTTATTTTGGGTCATGCTCAACCCGCATGATTGTTATTTCATGCCTCGTCCACGGCACCCTGCCTTCCTCACCGCTTGCACGCTAAAGGGGGGTACCGAGCATCGCGACCATGGGCTGCCATCGCTCTCCAGCCTCACCTCCGCCTTGTCCACTCGATCGCGACCGGCATACCAGCCGACGGCTCAGACTCCGCCGAGGGCCGACCCGAGGACGAGAGCGCAGATCTAACCAAATTTGCAGTGAACACGCCACAAGTTAAGGTTCGTGCCAGCGAACCCGCTTTGAGGTAGGGCCCCGTGAGTCCCGCTACTGCTCACGGGTGCCCAGACACACCTCGTCAGCCCTACCGTACAGCCACGCGCTGTATGGGTTGTACACGCCGGGGCTCCTCCCGGAGGGGAGCCCCTCCCACGCACTGGAAGCACCATGTCGCTACCGATGACATCGCCAAGGAGCGCTATGCCCATACACATACGGAAGCTTATGTTCTACCGGTGATAAACAATCGAGGGTGGCCCCGCCGCATCAACCTCGTGAAGCCCGAGCTCAATGTCCGGCCTCATCGCAACGCCTCCTGAATGCTGCGCGAGGGGCTGGGCACGGGTTACGCCGGTCACGCCAGCACGACGCCACTCACCAGCCCCCCTCGGCCTAGTTCGTCGCACGCCCTCCCCCGAAGCGGAGCCAAGGTACGAAGGCCGCTTGAACGTTAAGGGGACTCCTGAGCATCACCACTCAGAGCCTAACTGGTCACGTAGCCCTCACCCTTAGTTCTCGAAGGCTAACGGCGTTGAGGTATGCGCGGCCGGGCTCGCAGACGAGAATGGTAAATTCACCCATACGCCTCGCCCCCTACTTGATGTTCAGGCGCTAAGGGGACTCTCGAGCATCGCGACTCAGAGCCTAACTTGTCACGTAGTTTCCTTGGTCCCGGCCCCTGTTTCCGGTCGGGCTAATGGCGCTGAGGTATGCAAGGCCGGCTCACACGAGTAGAACACAAGCAAGTAGGAAGGAAAAGCGCAAATCTCAAGAAATTCAAAAGCAAATATTACAGTCCATAATCGTTGTCACAACACCAAACGAAGTTTAAACGCTTCCACAAGGCATGATGCATGTTGCAGGAGCCGAAAGCGTAACAGAGCCACAAAGGAGTCATTTCTGATGGCGGAGCTGCGCTGGGCGGTTCGCTGTGAAGCTCAGACCGGCAGCGCCACTTCGCTTGCGTCAAGGCCCGGAACTTCGCTAGCAGAGCTCGCGCCGACCTTTCACGGCTCAAAGAAGAAGAGCGGCAAGCTCGCCGCCACGGGCTCCAAAGAGCTGTCAAGGTCGACGCCGGATCGTGAAGGTAGACGGGTAAGGACGCCACCACCGCCATCAAGACAGGACACGCTACCAGCCTCACTGTGGGGCCAAGGACAAGGTGAAATCTTCAAGGCGCTGGATCAGAAGGGAACAAGCTTATGGGCCATCCTTGGCGCCGCCAATGGGCTTTCCAGCCACCGTCAGAAGCTTACCTCAAAGAAGGTGCGAGCCTTCACCTCCATCTCCGCGAAGGCCACGCGGTCCTCGGCGAGGACCCGCGCTTTGCTGTCCAGCTCGACCTCTTCGCCCAACTCCTGCTCCAAAGACCCAGCGGTCACGACGCTTGTTAAGCTCGCCGTCCCCGGTCCTGACGGCCGCCTCGCGAGCCTTCATGTCTTCCTCCTTCTTGGCGAATGCGGCCTCTTGGCGAAGCTGATCACGCAGGTCCCGCAGCTCGCTTCCAAATAACTTTGCAGCGCCTCGACATCGGCTACCTCCCCAAGGCGGCGCTATGAGCAGCTCGCTTCTAAAGACGACCTGCTTCTCTCGCCGCAGTCGCCACGGTTTTACCAGCGCCGGCCGAATCGGTTGCCGAGCTTAACCCGCCAGAGGCTAGCTCCAAGCGCCTGCCACTAAGCGAGGGTCGGCGCCAGAAGATCTTTGCCGCAGCCGGTAGGAGAGTCGGAGAGACAACAGTTGGTGGAGTAGCAGAGAGGATGGCAGCGAACCACAAAGACTCGAGGCAAGGCTTCTTCGCGCCCAACAATCAAGGGCGGTGGCATCAGCAAGGATACCTCGCTTGTCGCTAGCTATGGGGCTGAGCTCGCTCTAGCCTAGCCCCGCCAAGCTCGCGAGGATGACCGGCAGAGAGGCCCGTGGTCTTGCCATCACCATCTTCGTGGGCGGAGGCGCTGCCCCTGCATAAAGCCTCGTGAGCTCCTTCAGCTTTTCACAGCGCAGGCTCGGCCAAGAGATACGGATATCAAGCCTTAGCGACAAAGCAAGAAATAAAACAAGGATCAAGCACTTATCGTCATCGTCATGGGCTCGAAAGAACCTCCGGCCAGATTTTGAAGCCCGAGAGCTGGCTGCAGGATCAACCTCAAGAGGCCCGGGAGCAGGAGGCGCGCCAGGATTGCCTCGGGCAGGCAGACTCATGGAGACCAAATTGCTGTGTCAAAACGGCGGATCTCGAGTAGGGGGTCCCGAATCGCATCTAGGCGGATGGTAACAGGAGACAAGGGACACGATGTTTTACCTGTGTTCGGCCTCTTGATGGAGGTAAAACCCACGCCCTGCTCGATTGATATTGAGATTGTGGATGTTTACAAGAGTGGATCTACCACGAGATCAAAGAGGCTAAACCCTAGAAGCTAGCCTATGGTATGATTGTAAGGGTTTTTGTTCTTCTAGTCCTACGGACTAAAGCCATCCGGTTTATATAGACACGGGAGAGGGCTAGGGTTACATAGAGTCGGTTACAATGGTAGGAGCTCTACATATCATTATCGCCAAGCTTGCCTTCCTCGCCAAGGAAAGTCCCATCCGGACACGGGGCGAAGTCTTCAATCTTGTATCTTCATAGTCTTCGAGTCCGTCGATGACGATAGTCCGCCAATGATAGTTCGGTTGATGATGGTAGTCCGCTATCCGACACCCCTAATCCGGACTCCTCAAGAGCTCCCCGAACCAGGCTTCAATGACGATAAGTCCGACGCAGATATTGCTTGGCATTGCAAGGCGGGTTCGCCTCCTAATGATAGAAGATTGTGAACACCAGATAGTGTCCGCTCGCAAAATAAATTCCACGCTCCACCGAGAGAGAATAATATATACACAAGTTCAATCTGCGACGCTTTTGTGGCATGACATCACACCACTACCAAGCCATTACTTGAATTGTTTTTTACTTTACCACCTCAAAGACATTTAGCAAAGTGGTTTCTTGGCACGCCTTGTCAAGTAGAGATCGTGGTTCCCCATAATTCGGATTCTCATCAATACGGACGCAGTAACCCAACCGCGCTTCGCCGCCACGCCTCTATCAAGGCGAGTCCTAAACGGTCACGAAGACGGCTCTTGGTATTCTCCTCTTATAATGGGACCAAGGCTCGCTTTCTTTTCTTCAATCCTTCATCGAATCCTCTCCCGCCCAAGTTCCAGCACCTAAAGCTCCAGATTCGAGCGCTTGACTTTCAACGATGTCCGTTCCGACCTTCGTGGTCAGGATTCTCCTCCACACGGAGGAGGACGTAGCTAAAGCTGCGGAGGCCAAGTACCGCTTATGAGATTCCAAGACAAGTTGCTCGCTGAAGGGCAGGCCATCCCCACCCCGAGCCCGCGAGTATGTCATTTTTATATCCCACCTCCGCCGGGCTTTAGGCTTCCGATGGATCCTTTTGTGAGAGGGCTCATGTTTTACTATGGGTTGGAATTCCATGATTTGGCTCCGAGTCCATCCTCCATATCTCCGCATTTATTATCATCTCAGGAGTTTTCCTCCGCCACCCTCACTTCGCCTGTGGTTGAAGACCTTCAATGTGGAACCAAGATGATCGGCGGCATAAGCGGAGCAGGCGCGCTGCCATAAGTAGGAGAGCCGATGCCCTGGGCCCATGGGCTCCTTCCAAGAGGAGCTCGCCCGTGGCAGCAAGAGTGGTTCTATATTACCGCCCGAGGGGCCGCAGATAAAGCCGCCGCCTTATTCCGCCTGGGACCTCCACGACGATTGATGTCGTGGGTCAACCATATTTCAACTGGGGCCGCCAAAGGACGTGCCCCTACCGCAGGGCCGGATTCGAGATCTCCAAACGAGGGAGGTCGATATGGTGGTGGTGATGCAGGTTATGCTGATTAGGCGCCTCCCGCCTCGCAAACACCGCCTCTCCGCTACGGGAGTTTAATCCGAGGTCCCATGGATTCTTCAACACTTCATGGGTATGACACTCGAGATGTACAAATTATTCTTCGGATCGCAAGAGATGCGCCCAGAATCACCGAGGGTGCTGGCCTAAGCTGCAATCGCCCGATATACTCAAGTAAGTAGTTCCGAGTCCGACATACCGCTTGTTTGCCTTTCATGATTTGTTTTATGACCAACTTCCTTCTACACAGGAGTGGATAGCGGAAGCAAAATTGATATGGTGTCCGCCCTCCCCGAGACCACGCCGATCCCGTGCTGGTCCGGATGTCGGAGGTTGCGCCTTCAGAGGAAGACGAAGGGGAAAACAGAAAGCTACCGCCGCCTAAGGAGGCTCTTGAAAGAGGGGGATCGAGAATCCTCCACCAAGGGGAGAAGAGGATCTGATCCGAGGACCCTGGGCAAAGCCCTAAACGGGGAAGAAATTTCGCCAGAGGGTCCTCGCGTCCGGGAGGCCCCGCCGCACAATCTCCCTTAATGAGTCAGCCTCCAACGAGCCGTAAGTAGAAAGAAAGGAGTTTTATAATAAGGTACATCCTTATTTGTGCTTCTAAGGATAACTAAAGTTTTTACCTTGTAGTTCGGATCTCCGCCCTTCAGAAATGAGCTCGTCCTCGGGGACCTTCGTCCGAGATGATAGAGAGCGAGACGCCCATCCGGGCGCTGCGGATAGGGCGGACGAGCCTGAAGTGTCGCCACGGAGGGAGCCCCGGTTTGGCAAGGCCGGATAGTTCGGCGCCAACCGGTGTACGGCTCAAGGATCTGCTTGAGAAGGCGTTTATTCAAAGATCACCACGCATTGATGAGCTTGGTGATTGAAAAGATTTCATTCGGCCAAGGCGGGTTGCACGATGCCGCCGTGAGTTTGTCAAGGGGTTTGAGGTACGTAAAATGACACATCTTTGAACAGTTTTTCATAGAATGCGCCAGATAGATAGTAGCCTCGAGACTCGGTAGGTTGTCGAAATCGACAGCGTCGAGGATCAAAATCGCAGGTTCGAATTCCCGCCATGCCGATGCAGGTGGCGGTCGTCCGGGGCCAGCTGGACCGATGGAGTTGCTGAACTAAAGCGGCAACTCGATGCTGCGGATGCGACATCACGCTGATCAACAAAGCGACTTGATGAGTCGCAAGGTAAGTGTTATCGCGCGTCACTTGGTAAGGGAGCCAAGCCATCTCCTTACAACATGTGCGTGAAATGCGAGATAGTGCCGCTGCCAGGAGAGCCTTCGGCCGAACTTGCTCAAGCCAAGGAGCAGGCCGGAGAGTAATGCGGCGGCTTCGAGGGCGGCCGAGGAGTTAGCGATCAAAGGGTCGCACACCACCGAGCAGGGAAGAGATAGCCGAAATGGGCGTGAAGTTAAAAGATGCTACCGACCGCAATGAGGCTTTGGAAGGAGCGCTTAGCGGGCAAGAAGACCGCGGAAGGCCACCGCCGGTTAAGAATGCCCGCTCGCAATGCGGGCTATGAAGGAAGAGCTGTGCCAGCCGATATTGTAGCTGGTAAGTTTTCGCTGCGCCAAGGTTCACGGATCCAAAATATGCTCACCAATAACTGTGGTGTCCGGGGACCCTTATATGGACTTAGCAGCGAAAAGCGCGATGCCAGCAGCATTTTCGAGGCCGGCGGATCACAAGACTAAGAGATGTTTTGGTCTCAATTCCATAGTCCGAGCGCTCACTTCCGCCGACCGACCGCTTGGCTGAGGGGCTGAGCTGAATAGGTTGTCCGGCTTGCTATGACGGATATAGTGACCCATATCCGTCAGATAGGCCCCACCAAGAGTTACTTAGGCTTATTGCAGCAATTTCTTGAAGCGGTGCCGCATATCAAGGCGATGAAGCGGTCGACCAGCATAGAGGGTGCGCGGATGGCGCCGCCGCGTGAAGACACATTGACCGAGATGGATGCCACCGCTGCTAACCCCGGTTCGATGATAACCGTTACCCGCCGAGCACTATTTTTGGCGGCGTCTGCGTGGTGCTCGTGGTAATAGAGTCGCAGTGCTCAAAAATGTTGCGCTCGAATGAACGCTTATGTGATGTAAAACGATATTTATGATGTAAGCGCCTTTTATACTTGTGCGCTCAAGTAATAGAATTCTCCTATGCGGCCGCTCATGTATACGCAGTGTATAACCCGAAGATGGCAGTGTCGGTTTCAGCCCCCACGCACAAGGTGCGGGGTGTTCGCAAAAAATAGCGCTTTCACACTTAATCCCACGCCTCGTCCCGTAGAAGGAGGTGTTAGCGAGCTTAACGAGGCAACCGGACTATAATGCTTTATCACTTTCACTTAGCCATGGAGTTCGAGGGTGGGGCTATGACATAGTCCTCGGGGCACCACGCCTCCGAATTCGGGCCAGATGTGCCCGCCGAAACGCCCTTCACAAAGCGAGGAATCCTAAACATTCCCAAGGTCGATCGAGTGGTTGACCAGTCTCTCGCTGTATCATGACAACAGCCGCTTTCATCGAGGTGATCGCCAAATTAACGGGGCACAATCGCAGAGTTCTCCGGAGCCGCTAGCCGATAATACGGAACGAAGGCAGCAAAACACAGGAGCCGGGCAAACCCAACATTTGACCAAAGACATGATTTGGAGCTGATGCATATAAGGCCTAACTCAAGACGCCAACACTCCCAAGGTGTTCGGTCTTTATAATAGCGGGCAAAACAAAGCCCCAAGCCCTTGTGTCCGTGTACGGGCAGGTTCTTCCGCGCGCGCCTATGCCAAAACGCAAGTCTCCACTCGTTATAATGATAAACCAGGGATTATAGCAACAAGAGACAGAAGAAAGGTTTACGAGGGTCTTAGTCTAAAAGAGTCCTTGCAACGGGTCCTTACTGCACGCCTCGCTACAGGTCTCCGCGCAGCCGATCCTCGGACGGGTGTATGCTGTTCATCTCAGAAAAGAGAGGAACTTGGTTGGAAAAGAAATCGCGAGAAAGTGCATAAAAAATTGAAATATAGATTAAGAAAGCTGAGCCTATGCTAGCTCATTATGGCTTATATGTGCCAACCCTTGTGAAGGGATGTGCTAGGTAGCCCCTAGCTTATTTATTCCGGACTCGCCCAGCTGTACGGGGTCTAAAACGACCTTTTAATGAAATGATGCCATGTGGACCGGCATTTTAAGCGTAAGAGACGGTAATGTGGTATTGTATTGAAGCGACGAGAGCTTCCTCGTCCCAAAGGATGCTTGATAGCTACTTTTAAATGGGGCGCATATGAAAGGTTAGTTTTTCGTCGGAAGTTGTCGTGACCCCGACACAACTTCTAGTAATATTGAAACTGCACACTGGCGAAGGGCCCGGCGCCACCCTTTGAAGGAAGTGCGGCTATGCCGAATTGTAGTAGGGTCTATCCCAACTTGCGGTTGTGTCCGGATATAGCAGGTTCAAGTTATCGCCGCCGCCCATCAAAACTCGCGCAATTGCGTACCGCTCATTATGGGATCCAATATCGTGGCAGTCTATCCCACGCTCGATACTTCGACTAATCCAGATGGTCGGAAGTGATTGGTTTTGATATCCAATCTCGGTCCACTGGGTGGATCGTATGACACTTGTTTTGGCGAAAGTGCCGGTTTGCTTTCCGCATTATCACGTGAAGCGAAGTTTACTGTTTTGACTTTGTGGGAAAGTTTTTGACTTCCGTGCTCACAGGTGGGTTCGCCATCGCCCTCGCTGGCGATCGAGCCCTTTGTGTCCGGCGTTGAGTCTGCCGGACTGTTGATTGCCCGTGAAGGGGTTGATTATCCGCGCGCTCGCTTCGTCGTCTGCTGGTTTGCCCTGCTCTATCGCTGGGTCGTTAGGAAGGCTGCTTTCATCGAGGCGGGATTTAGGGCGCGCTTCACATCGCCATTTTGGTTCTTTATCGCGGATTATCCTCCGCTGCCCCGTTGTTTCTTGTTATCGCTTCCCTTTGGGGTGTCCACCATGTATATGTCGATGACGAGGTGGTCTTCCAGGTCTCAGAGGCACCGGTTTCTGGTAGTCTCCGCATCGCCGCCCATACCGCCGATGTCTTCGGAGTCGAGTCGAGTACGCCGGTTAAATCGCCGACGGTGGCTACGGCGGGTGGTGCGTGGCTCAATTTCTTCGTTGTCCGCGTCTCAACCGCCCCGGCCGTAGTTCGCCAGGCTCTCCGGATAGCGAGAGATGCTTCAGTGAATTTATGATATCACCGGCGGCGAAAAGCCGAAAGATGTCCGCAGCGGTGAATTCCATGATCGGCGCCCAATCGGATTCGACCGCAGGGCGCAGAGGTTCGAGTCCGCAGAGTCCGCACCTCGGAGTCATGAGCTTTATGCGGACAAGGTGTGTTCGCCCATCCTCAGAGAAGTTGCAGCCCCGAGGCGATGTCCAGCCATCCGCCCTCGATCCGAGCGATCGGCTCCGGACCATCGGCCGGAGCGGATTCGTGTGGCCTCCAAGGTGCTGTCCGCGCAGTAGTTAGGTCATGCCCATCGTGATAGCAGCTGCACGCCGGCCGTGGCTACGATCCATCAAGATCAAGTCACCGCGGATATCGGCCGTGAAGTTTAGGTTTCAAACCTGACTGGCGGCCGGGGCGAAGCTTCCGATCTGCTCCAGATGGCCAAGTGAGTTGGTTCGCAGCCGCCGCCGAATAAGAAGGTCTGTCCGGTGAAAAGTTTCACCCAGGACTGCGCGTTATCGATTGAAGAGTCCATCGCTTTATCGGTGACGGCTACGAGGAACTCTCAATGAAAGCACCAATGTCGGTGTCAAACCGCGGATCTCGGTAGGGGGTCCCGAATCAAGCGCCTAGGCGGATGGTAACAGGAGACAAGGGACACGATGTTTTACCTGTGTTCGGGCCTCTTGATGGAGGTAAAACCCACGCCTTGCTCGATTGATATTGATATTGTGGATGTTTACAAGAGTGGATCTACCACGAGATCAAAGAGGCTAAACCCTAGAAGCTAGCCTATGGTATGATTGTAAGGGTTGTTGTTCTTCTAGTCTCACGGACTAAAGCCATCCGGTTTATATAGACACCGGAGAGGGCTAGGGTTACATAGAGTCGGTTACAATGGTAGGAGATCTACATATTCAGATCGCCAAGCTTTCCTTCCTCGCCAAGGAAAGTCCCATCCCATTACGGGCGAAGTCTTCAATCTTGTATCTTCATAGTCTTGGAGTCCGGCCGATGACGATAGTCCGCCAATGATAGTTCGGTTGATGATGGTAGTCCGCTATCCGGACACCCCCTAATCCGGACTCCTCACCAGCCCAGGGCCCTATCCTTCTTCGATCGGGACAAGCTCGCAGCCCCGCCATCGCCATCCTCGCTGCCGCCGCAAGAGGCGGAGAGTGCGGACCTGCACCGGGAGGGCGCCTCGACTCGCCATCGGCCGCCTCAGAGTCAGCCCTCTTCCCGCCATCTTCTTCCTCCTCTCCCGGAGTCGCCAAGGACACGCTCACCGCCGCCAGGCTGCCGGGTCCTGAAACCTTCAGGCACGGGCCCGCCCCATTGAAGACGGGCATGGTGTCCACCGCCGCCCCAATCATCTCAAGGAACAGGGTACAGAGCGCCCAGCCTCGCCACGCCTCCCCGACCAAAGATTGAGGACCGTGGCGATCTTCGCTGCCAAGACTCATGGGCTGTGTGGGCCTCCACAATGAAGCGAGCATCGACGGCGGGTCCACCTGTGGTCCAAGAACTCCCTCAGAGCGATGCACCGGCCAGCCTCCGCTCCATGTTGCCCGCCACAGTCCGCTGCTCATCTTCTCCAAAGACTGCCAGACGGGATCCACGAGTTCCGCCGAGACCAATCGCCGAGGTCGGGGTGCCCGTGGGCGAATCAGCCGAGGGTGGATGCGCCAAGATCTACCATGACCCACTTGCTCCTCAAGCCTCAATCCTCTTCCCGGCTTCGAGATGGCGTTGGAGTTGCCATACGCTACAAAGCTCACAGATGCGGAGATGGGCCCATGAGAGGTCCAGAGGTAGAAGTAGTGGCGCAGCAAGGCCACCGAGGGCTGCACCCGACGTGAGCCTCACAAAGAGTAGGCTAAGATCGCCAGGAGAAGAACAGAGTTGGGGTGGAGGTGTGAGCTTGCGCTTGTAATGGCGGAGGATGTAAAAGAAGAACTCAAAAGGGAGGCACCAGACCGTAGCAATGGCGCCACGAAGAGCGGATAGAAGGTGCTTCCTCGCCCTTGGGAAGGGCGGAGCTGCCCTGAGCACCGCTGTTCTGTCTGTTGCCTTTGCGCCGCCACCATCCGCCAGACCGGCAAGGCCCTTCTCCGACACGCTCAAGCGAGTCCAAGGCGGGTGAGTACCAAGCTCCGGCTGGGTCTCGCGAGGCGCCATGTCTTGCCGGAGCACGCGGTCGGAGTAGATCCGGAGATTTCTGGAGGCAGGAAGGAAAGGCGCAAGAAAGGGATCTGGGCAATGACCGGAGGAGGCAAAGGAGGCAAAGCCTAGACAAAGCCGACTTTTGTCGATTCACGCAGCTTGCTAAAGGCGCCCACGCCCAACCAACCACCACAGCAGCGCCTAAGGTCACAGGCTGTTAGGGGCTCATGGCGCTCAGACTTGCCCTTCGCTTTCTCGCCAGCCAAGTCCAGCGCGCTTTGGGCCCGGGCTACCGCCATGCTCGGGAATGGAGGTACCTATACTTGCCTCGCTCAGGCCCGCTGGAGGGTTTCAAGGGTGGCCCAAAGACGCCCATCTTCATCAAGACAAGCTCAAGACCTCGCGAGGGGCTGAGATTGGGCGGACGACAGAAGCTTCCTCGTGCACGGCCTCGCCAGATGGCTCACGAGGAGGCGAGAGATCAAGGTGGGTACCTCACGAGGTGCCCATGACGCAAGCCATGACAACCAAGGGCTCCAGCGGTGCCAGCCACCAAAGTTGTCCCTCATTTCCTCTTTGGTGCAAGGGGGCAAGCGAGGCTAGAGCATCAACCAAAGGCATCCGCTTCGCAACAAGACCAAGACCGCCGTGAACGGCAGGAAGGAAGTCATCATGGAGCCCAAGCCAGGCCACCACTGTGAGCCTTTGACAAAGCGAGGACCAACTTTAGTCGTGATAAGTGTACTAGATGTTCCCTTCAAATGGCCAATTGTTGGCGCCTTGCCACTCTAATATTTGGGAAGAGGCCCAGGCCTCCGCCTATAAATAGGACTAGCCACCCACAGTGGTAGGGCAGCTTGATCGGATCAAGAGAGCACTAGAGAGAGAGCGATCGAACTCCCCTAGCAGTTCATCGCACTACCCAAGAATGTACCCTCATGAGGCTGTTCTTCCTTGTACTGCTCACCATCAGCCCAAGAGGCAATCCACCACACCACACATCGGAGTAGGGTGTTACACCACAATGGTGGCCCAACCAAGATAAACCTTGTGTCTCTTGTGTTGTTCTTTCGATAGTTTAGATCCTAGCGAGCCGGGCAAGGCAGTGTAGGTAGGGGTGAGATCTCCGCATGCACCCCAGTAGTTCGAACCTAGAGGGTCTGCTGAACCCAAACCGACAAACTACTTTGGATCCGCTGCAACGTAATGTGCACATTGCTGGTAAAAGGAAAAGGCCTCGCAGAAATAAGGCTGCACCTCACACGCCTGAATCGGCAAGACAACACGCCCATCCGCACGACACATAGCTTAGGTAAGGCATGTTGCCTAGCATTTTCACTTTCATGTGGGACCGCCGCTGAGTTAAACCGACACCCGCCCACCGCCGGGTTGGAAAAACGTAAACGAGGGAAGATCTAGCTGTAGCAACGGAAGCCAAGAAATTTGGTGTCGACGGGTTCGTTGATCGAGTAGGAGCATTCCGATTAGTACTACTCCTACTAGTACCAAGTTTGTACTCCTAATACTATATTACTAGTACTACCACTATAAAACTAGTAGGTACGCGCACGCACAACATTGTTGGAACAAAAACGAGAAGATCTTGTTTTGGGTGATTTATCTTTTTCAATCAACGAGTATGAATAATATGATGTGGGGGCACCCATGAAGCTTATGTCGCTTGGTTGCATGGCTACTAAGGTTAGAGAAAATAAATAGATAATGTGCTTAGAGTGCACTCCACTAAATAGATATACTTTGGATCCATTGCAACGGACCGACACATCTATATCTATACCCCTATATAGTGTGTGAAAAATATTGAAAGTTGGTCGTTGGATGAAGCCAATCCGACGTACAAAGATGGCAAATCCTAGCACTATCGGCCGTTGGATATCATCCACCGATTCTGCCACATGTATAATCTAGAAGACTCCATGGTTGAACTTAATTCATGACTAACTTTGCCACTACTAAGCTTAGGCAAAGTTATTAGTTCTTCAAAATGAGAGCCACAAGTTGGCAAGCCTAAGGAATCTTGCCACATTTTTGTGTGTATGTCATGTGGGCCTTAGTGTGGCTTGCCTAAGGTGTGGCTTGAACCAAACACTCACCTAAGTTAATCAAACTTGCCTAACCTTACATTCCACCAGATTTTGCCACATGTTAGAATCCGTAAAGCTCCACATGTAGAAGCATAATGCACAAACCACTGAATCTCATGCGGTAATGCACGGTACCTTACTAGTACTAGTTGGTAGTAGTAGTAAGAAACAAATTCCAGTTTTGGCACGAGCTCAGATCATGAGCACCACAAGGCCCGCCGCAGAGTTACATTTCTCTCGGGCCCACGGGACCGAACTTCAAAGGTCTTAGTGCCCGCCTAAGAGTCAATGACATGCGGACCTTAAATGCGGCTGGCCCACATGTCATTCTCATGGTGGTGGCGTGGTTCGCGACTCACTGCTCGAGATGAACCGCCGGTGGTGGCGTGGCTGCGGGCGAGGGTGCCACACCGGGCGCGGGCATGCTACGAGGCGATATGGCCACACCGGTGGGTACTACCAGTAGTACATATGTACTCCAGCTGAGGATTGATGCCCGGACGAAATGTGTCGCAGCCGCTGGATGAAAATTGATGGTGCGGAGTATGGATCGGAGCACGCAGCGAGCAGCAAACCGCGCCCAATCGGGTGTGTCTGTGGTAGAAAGTTGATTGTCGCCGCAGTCAGCTGTCCCGCATGTCATGCACACAAAGGCGCAGAGCGGTGGGGCTGAGAGGGATGAGGGCACATCGGGGATGAGGATCCTCGACGAGAACGATCCTACTATTTATCATCGACATGTGGGACCCATACGAGTGGGTCCCACCACAACGGCGAAAGGCAGGCAAGGCGTTGATAGCCACGCCGAGGATCCATGTCCACGCCGGGGACGCCGTGCCGTGGGTTGGAGCGGCCGTGGGAATCGCGTGGGTGTGGCAGTGGTAGAAACAAGAAACGTGATGGTCGCCGTGGTTCAACTTCCATGGACAAGCCGCCATGTCTCGCCGACACATGTATATTGCAACGCACGGCCAAAGACATTGGTAATAGTAGTGTTCATCTCTATCTCTAGAGGCCTTCCTCGCTCATCCTTTTCTCTCACAAGATAAAGTACTCATACAAATGCATCTTGATGTTCCGTGGAACGAAGAGGATGTTTCCTTGGGGTCTCTCCATGGGCGTGGCAGTAGTTGCAAGTTGATGCCCCTTGAGATGCCGACGTTGAGGGCACCTTGATTTCCTCCGATGAGCAGGTAAGATGAGTTTGATCCATAGTAAATGCATTCTAAAGACTACTCCGTGTCCATTTCCTAATTCTCCCTACCCACTGTTTCACAGTGTTAGGCTCAAAAGTAGTGGAGATTGGCTTGCATGATGTAACGGGAGGGTACCAACATCAATTTGCATAACATTTACAATGGTGACACTGCCTCAGAGAACCTTTGTCCAACATTGGGATCAACCATGCAACGGGCCACCGCATGAATTGGTAATGATGGAACCATGGTGAGATTGAATAAGATAGCACGAACCTTGCACATGGCGGTCAAAGGCGACCATGCTGTTCACTACCGATTTGTTGTCGTGACGAGTAGGAAGACGCTGTGTTCTTTCTAACCGCATCTTCGCGGTGACAAACCAGGGACTTATTTTGTATGGGACACATCCTACGATATACTCCTCTCTCCCATTTTATTTTTTTGAATCTTTTCGCTTTATAAGTTTCAAATTCAAATTTAGAGCTCCCCATCACATGTTGAGATTACAATGTCCATTAAATCGCTGTATGCATGTATAGTAAAGAAACAAATCTTGAGTTTGGCACGAGTTAGTGTTATGGAGCACCACAAGCCCCGGTGCAGGAGTTACATTTCCTCTCAGGCCGTGGGGACTAAGCTTCAGCGCTTACTACACCTACCTTTGAGTCAATAACATGTGGACCCGATAGGTGACTGGTCCACATGTAATGCTCCCAGAGGGAAGAGGGGCAAGGGGCCAAGAGGGGTGAGCCGCAGGTCGGGGACGCGTGGTTTCATGGGTTCGAGCGGCGTGGGAATCGGGTGGCTGTGGTAGAAACTTGATGCCGCCAGATTTTAGGTGGCCCACATGTCATGCACACAAAGGAAGAGGGCGGCAGCGCCGAGAGGGGTGAGGTGCATGTCGGGGGCATGGTGCCGTGGTTTGAGAGGCGCCGTGGGAATCGCGAGATGAAACGTGATGGTCGCCAGAGTTGAACTTCCATGGACAAGCTGTCATGTTCACGGACACATGCATCTGATACCGATCACCGGAAGGAGTAGCAGAGAAAGCTATATATGCGGATAAATAGTTCTTATAGTCAAGCACCCACGCTACTACTCTGCTCCAAAGACATGCACACCATCGAAATAGTCCATCTATATCAATATACACCGAGAGGGAATAATTTTTTTACAAGAGAGTAAATAGTTCATCCATCCATAATGCCCTCCTACCGTGCAGCCTTTTCTTCTTCTTCTTCTTCTTCTTCTTCTTCTTCTTCTTCTTCTTCTTCTTCTTCTTCTTCTTCTTCTTCTTCTTCTTCTTCTTCTTCTTCTTCTTCTTCTTCTTCTTCTTCTTCTTCTTCTTCTCTGTGGAGACGGAGACGGCTTTCAACAAGCTCTTTGGACCTTGCAGCTATCTCAAACTCACACGGGCATCGAGGGCAGGATATTTTATCCGCCAGACGTCAAGGGATAATTCTCCCATCCGCATTTACCTTAATGCCACCGCCTCGCCACCCTTCTCAAGATTTGTACCGAACACAAAATTTTCTACGCCGAATAGGGATGGTGTCTGCTTATCACAATCTTCTATAGGAATTTTGATTCTGGTTTGTAGGTCAGCGATGCTTTTCAAATCAAGGTTGTATGGCTCCAGCTTCGCTTGTCCCTTCGATGGCTGCCCCACGTAAGTATACGCCTCCGAGACAAGAAATCGTGAAGCTCACCTGGTATGGAGGGCGAGTGTATGATGTGGTACACCAAAACATCATCTTCGAGGCACACTGAAGAACGGCGGCGCTACCGGATCTTCCAAGGCACGCCTCGTACTCTGCCGAGACCGATGACCTCGCCTCTACCTTTTCGAGGGAGTTGGATACATTGTTGATCCACTGCCAAACAACCCTTGGGTGGACGGTGAAGGTGGCAACTATGCGATCGAGCCTTCGACGAGGACATGTTGGACGCTAAAACCTGCATCTCGATCTCTTTCGCCATTTGGAACCGCTGGAATGGAGGGCTATGGTTTGGAGAATTAGGATTAGATGGCTAGTCTAATTGAAGTAGTAGATGATTATTTAAAGAGGTTAAAACAATGTGAACGCAGGGGGTTTGGATGCAAATGAAGACGAAGGGAGGTGAAGAAGCGAGGAGAATCGGTTCCCGATGGAGAAGTAAATGGGAGAAGTGGCGCAGTGCAGTTGATTAGACGGCTAGGTAGACTAAACGAAAAGGCTATGCGGGTAGACCGATGAGTCGACTGTTCATGTATCGTGCTCATCCTTCCCGATAGGTGGGACCTATGCAAACAGATAAAAATGTGCCGTAGTTTTTTTTTTAGCGCATGAGTGGGAGACACAACATTCTCTCGTTAAGGAATACCCTCCGCTTAGGTGAGTATAAGTCACCTTATGAAAATCAGGTTTTCCCAAAACCTTTAGGCGTGAGCATTAACTTCTCGCCGATCACCTCCCACCTCGTTAGCCAGCTGTTCTTCCTTCGCTGCCGCTGTTTCTACCTTTCCATTTTTCCTCTCTCAAGTGTGGAATGATCTGCATGCCGCCCTTGATGCACCAGAACCACCACCGCATGCATCGCAGGGCGCTGATTGGGCATGCATGAGAATTTGGTTCTGCTCGCAATATGGATGATACCGAACGATGAAGTGAACAGCATGCTAGCACGGAGACCTATTTCTATACAATACCGAGTACTCATGTTCCTACTAGTAGTAGTAGTAGTACAACTGTGGTACACTTGATGGTCAAAATACTATTCATCCGTCCCCACAAAGGAAGTGACATCACCCGCTACCGACACTAGTCCAGCGGCATGTTTGGGTTACCAAAATCAACCTCACCCCGCACTATGCAGTCTGTCACCGCCACAGACAACACATTGGCGCCGCCTGCCTCCTCTCCACTCCTATAGCACCACTCCATCTCCATCTCCTTCTCCGCCTCCGCCTCCGCCTCCATCACACTGCATTCTCTGCACCGCCGCCTCACTCGCCTCCCCCAAGACCACTATTCCTCGCTAGCCGCCTCCAAGACCGACATCCTTCTCCCCGTAAATCAAGCCCCTTCCAAACTCCACCATGGCCGAACGCTAACCGCAAAGATCCATATGAGCTGCGATTGAGCAATCTCCCCAGTGACATCCTCGACTCTTGTTCGTGTATGGATATGTTGAGCGCTCGCTGGCTGGCTGCATGCTCGAGGACATGCACACGCCATCGTCAAGCGAGGCCTAAGCTTTTCAAGACACCCTCGCTTGCTGCTATCTGGTCTTAGATTGGCTCACCATGATACGGAGGCGCATATGATGCCCCTCGACTTCAATCCGATCTCCATTAGCCAAACTTTTGCGGTATGTAGTGGGTCACCGACATCATTTCCTCGACATCGATCCGATCACCATCGCCTCAAACTTCTTGGTAGGTATGTACTAGGTTGGCATGAACTCCCATCGATGGCTGCCTTCAGAGAAGACGGTAAAAGTTGGTGCTCGTGAACTTCCGCACCTCCCATGAGATTATCCTTCCTCCGCTGGATTATATAGAGTATTACCATCGCGTCCAAGTCATCTAGATTACTACGCCGCTTGGATGGACCTTGTTTTGCGTAAGATTGTAATCTGCCAAGTGCCCACACGACATGCGATTACGCAGACTTCAAGCTAATTGCCTTGTTCGACCGCGGACTCGCCTATCTTTACGCCGGTGCCTTCTTTAGCTTGAGACAACTCGCTCGCAGTGATCATCGCCAAAGCTGATACACACTTCGTGATGCTATTGAACACAATGGCATCATCTACGCGATCGACAAAGCAGATGGCACCACATATTGCTGGGACGACGCTGTAAGTTGTTTCCGCCTCATGTTAATGATGACGCCATGACACTGCTTTGAACTTTTGTGATGATTGGCATATCCTGTTTGAGCAGAATTTGAGTAGAACTATGGCAATGTATTAGAGACGTCAGAATCAGCTATATTTGGAATGAGTTAATTCATGCGACAGACCATGTCATTACAACCAATTTGTACCCTGAATAATCAAACGGTTAGAATATATGGATATTATCCTTATTTTACAGAATCTATATACTACTACTAAATATGAGTGTGTATCAATGGCCATGTTAGTTTCCTCATTTTCATGATGTAGAAACATGCACCACACTGTTGGTTTCATCTAACCATACATTAGGGAAGTAAATGTGCATATGGAGAACTCTATATTTGGAAGTAGTGAAATCCTGCAATGCTTACCATGTGTACATACCTATATTCGCCATTCAGCAATCAATGGTTAGAATAATATCCTCACAAACTTTTGCCCACGTAACACGAGTATATAACAATGCATGGTCTGTTAGTTACCTTTAAGAATTTGTTTGTGAGGATGAACATGATTATCCTCCGCTCCAAATATTTGTTTTCTAGAGATTTTAACAAGTGACTACATACGAGCAAAATGAGTGAATCTACATCTAAATATGTCTACATACATCCGATGTTGTGTCTATTTGAAATGCCTAGAAAGAAAAATATTTGGGAACAGGGAGTATATAACATGCATGACATGGTAATTTCTCCAAGAATCGCTTATAGATAACATGAGTATAACCATGCATGGCACTTCTATATTTTCAACCTAGTATACATTTCCTCAGATTTTCCTCCCAGCCCAACAGGACATATCAATGTTGTTTCTTGCATTATCCTACTCATACTTCGAACAATGCTGATCTTACATTAACAATGCCTGTCCTTTTTGATATGATGCAAGGTCCCTACAAGCCATCGCCTTTGTAATCACACCACCTTTGCCAAAAACAGGAAGCACAACTGTTCCTCGCCGATCGATCGACAAAGAAAAGACTGATGATCATTCGACACATGAGCCGAAAAGTTATATTGCAAAACCCCATTGTATACAAGCACCGTAATACGTGAGTATCCTGGACAAGGGGCTGTTACGCCTATGAGCAGGATACCAGCTTGTTGGGGCCTTTAGGATTTTTTAGTTGAGGCGGTAAACAGCCTTGGTTCACACTCGCTTCTCTGACTCAATTATCCGATTAACGAGGAGATCACCGCTGGCAAGGACCTTGATGGCAGAGAGGCTCTGCTTGCTATGGAAAATCGTGTCTACACGGTGAGCCCTAGGAGTTCGGGAGCAAACTCCCCGATTGTCAACGATACACCGCAGCCAAAAGAAGGTGAGAATGACAAAGGCATCCGGATTAACTTTGATCCTTGGATGTCTCAATTACGACAGCAGTGATGTGGTTCAAGCCTTCAAGTTGATAGGTAATTGGGCTGTTGCATCGAAGGGTGGAGTATCGTGTCTCCGGATCACCGTCACTGAGCGGGCTGCAAATTATGATGGTGTTGGATCATCTCTTCAATGACTTTGTTGTCTTTGCTGCTGGTTCCGATGGGTAGTTCTTTCTTTGTTATGCATATTCCTTGTCATTTGGTCATCCTCGCCTATGTCACTCTTACTATGTAATAGTTGCTTCATTAGAATGTCATTCTCGCCTGGATCACGAGAGTCCGAGCTACCGCAGATGGGTGCTTTTGGTGGTGTAGCAAGACTTCTTATGAACTATCATGTCTTGTTGTTTATGTCGTAGTAGTCACTAGTCGTGTTTGAATGTTGTATATATCGTTGTTTCAACTGTTTATTGTCTCGAACTACTGGTGGGCTAAATGAGGGCATCACCATTCTCCAGTGGTTCGAGTATATCTCCTTTTTCAAGTTATATAATTTGAGCTTAGTGTCTTTTCGATGATGTACACTTGTTTGGGCCAAAGAGGTGTCGTTGAATATGGGCCGAGTAGTAACGCAATGCCAAACAGGTCAATTATGACTCTCAGCCGGGCTCTCCAAAAAGAAAGAATAAGGACTCTTAGGCCGACATGTGGGCGCCACTAAGTGTTTTCGCAGCGCATACCGAGAGCATATTGGCGCAGTGCTCGAAATTCATGCTACCTTTTCATCCCCGCCTCCGCCTCCCCACCTTTGGAATCTCGATTCCTACCCAGTTCCCCCAAATCCTCCCTGTAGCTTCCTGTACTCAAGCGCACTATCATGTCGCTGTCAACGCGATCTCCGAGCCGAGATCCCGAGGTCCATCCTGCCTTCTCGCCGCGGTTGTCGTCAACAGCAGGCATGGCGGCGCTGACGACGACCAGTTTGCCAAGCAAAGTGCTGATGGTAACCATCAACGGTGACCAGCCTCCGTCTCGCCGAACGACCTTGTCAAAGCTCTTGGCATTGCGCATGGCATCCAAATAAGTGACTTGCTCGTCAAGTTTGTCCGCCACCGACTGATTTCTTCGTCGTTCCGGACAACTTTCGACCGCAATGTGTTCAATCTTCCCGCGCTTGTTCTGCGATGGCACGCCGGTGAGCTTTGATCGGTGGCACCTGTGATGGGGCCTGTGCCCTCCGAGCTTGAGTTTTTAACAAAGCTTACCTTCCACGGCATGCCTTGACGTGCTTGGAACAGCGAGTCCATGAACGAGCTTATCAACGACCTGGAGGTGAGCTCGTAAGTATGTTTGTTCCTCCGCATACCGGGCTCACGGTTATGGCATGGATGAAGAAGCCGCCCACCATACCGAAGGTGATTGGTGTTGAGATACCGCAGGAACCGGGTTGTACTATTCGTCGCCACCAAGGCCGCCATGACCACGTTAGGGATGTACCTGTATCGAGTGTTCGCATGTCAAGAAGTGGTCAATCCATCAATCAAGTCCTGCCACCGCATTGGTGCCAAGGTCCGCCGACGACGCCCATTACAGGAGTCAACGCCGACTTTCCCTGTTGCTCGGAACGATGGATGGCATGTGGTTTACTCCATCGCGCTGCGGAGGCCACCGCTTCTTTGGGGAGGAGGCAGGCTGGCTGCCTGGATGTGCTCTAATTTGAGGTAACAACTGAATCTTGTCGATACTAGTTAAACCGAGCTATGGGTGTGAAGCATCGATATGCCAAGACATTTGATTGTGACCTGTTCTAATTTTGTACCTGAACTTTTTTAGAAAGGGTTGTACGTCAACTTAATGTGCTAGCGTAACTTATTGTGTTGTCTGTCTGTTTTCTTTGCACAACATTCAAGATATTTCCGTCATTGATAAAGACGATGAACCGTTATGTACGACTTCGTTGGTTTCAACATAGCCCTTCCCGTAGCGATCCACCGCTTCCATCCTGATTGTGCCGCATGTGAAATTTTTGTATGCAAGTTCAAGTGTGCTATGATGTTCTATATGATTGTGTCAACTATATAAGTTTTACTAAGCATCAAGAATGCATATGGCTGAAAGATGTATTTATGAGCATCGACCAATGGGCTCTCTCTCTATCTATCTCTCTCTCTCACACACACACACGCACACACACACACGCGCACACACACAAGTGGGACTCGTTGAATTATTTATTTGCTCGTGACAGCTTTTAATTAGGTTCCACTGTAATCTAACTTTTTTCTGAAGTTATTAATTGAGCTCAATGACTTCAAAAAGTTGTACAAAAGCCTTGTTTGGGCCTTTCCGGCGTCGCTGAATGTGGGCTGAGTAACCATGTTAGGTTACTACATGCCCTTTTTTTCAACATCGCAATGCAATCGCCGACAGCTTGTACACAATATCCGGTCAACTTGTTATTCTCCGCTCACTGGCTGCAACTTTCCTAGGAGGTATGCATTAGGCTTAACAAGAAAATGGACTTTAAGAAATAATAAATGGGATGTAATTATAATAATCGATGCTTACTATGCACCAAACACGTAATTAGTTTGAAAAATATATTATTTTTGGAATTTGAAAATTTTAATTTCATTACTTGTTGCGCGCGCAATATTTCGTTGGATTTTAACATAATACAACTTTATTTTGAAATTATATTTAACCTGACTAGAAATTTTGGATAAAAATATTTCGGATCCCATCAAAATGTGGGAATTTTTTTGAATTCTGTTTTGAGCGGTTGTTTGAAATTATTAATCGTTGTCCTAGCTAGAAGTTGGGCTGTACTTTTAACAAACTATAAATGGGCTATAGTAAATTCCATTAGAATTAAAAAATGGGATGTACATTCTTACAAATCGCAAATGGGCTATATGTTCTCTCGCCAAATCCGAAGCTTGGCCTACTAAGTTGACGCGCACTCAAGGGCTTTGTCAACTTAGTCAATATAAACGATTCTAGCTGCAGGATCCTACAATGTCCATCCAACGCCATAGTGCTTCTTCAACCTCTCGGTCTTCTTGCTCCAACCACCAAAGCAGCGCCGGTCATGTCGCTGCTTCTGCCTCCCGGGTCGATCAGTGATGCCGCCGGAGGCCTCACCGCCTGCATTACTCCCCACCGCTGGCCAAGCCATCCTCTACTCACCCACACCCCTCGTTATTCTCATGGCGACGGCAGCCTCACACCGCAGCCGAACCAGTGAACCTCAGATTCTTCTCCGCGGGCTTCCACTCTTCCTTCTACACAGGAGTGGATAGCGGAAGCAAAATTGATATGGTGTCCGGCCCCCCTCCCCGAGACCACGCCGGATCCCGTGCTGGTCCGGATGCTGGAGGTTGCGCCTTCAGAGGAAGACGAAGGGGAAAACAGGAAAGCTACTGCCTCGCCTAAGGAGGCTCTTGAAAGAGGGGGGATCGAGAATCCCCTCCACCAAGGGGAGAAGAGGACTGCATCTGAGGACCCGGGGGCAAAAGCCCCTAAACGGGGGAAGAAATCTTCGCCAGAGGGTCCTGCGCCGGGAGGCCCCGCCGCACAATCTCCTTAATGAGTCAGCCCTCCAACGAGCCGTAAGTAGAAAGAAAGGAGTTTTATAATAAGGTACATCCCTATTTGTGCTTCTAAGGATAACTAAAGTTTTTACCTTGTAGTTCGGATCTCCGCCCTTCAGAAATGAGCTCGTCTCGGGGACCTTCGTCCGAGATGATAGAGAGCGAGACGCCCATCCGGGGCGCCGTCGGATAGGGCGGACGAGCCTGAAGTGTCGTCACGGAGGGAGCCCCCGGGTTTGGCAAGGCCGGATAGTTCGGCGCCAACTGGTGTACGGCTGAAGGATCTGCTTGAGAAGGCGTCTATCTCAGAAGATCACCACGCATTGATGAGCTTGGTGATTGAAAAGATTTCATTCGCCGAAGGCGGGTTGCACGATGCCGCCGAGTTTGTCAAGGGGTTTGAGGTAACGTAAAATGACACATCTTTGAACAGTTTTTCATATAGAATCGCCTGTATAGATAGTAGCCCCGAGACTCGGTAGGTTGTCGAAATCGACAGCGTCCGAGGATCAAAATCGCAGGTTCGAATTCCCGTCATGCCGATGCAGGTGGCGGGTCGTCCGGGGCCACTGGACCGATGGAGTTGTGAACTAAAGCGGCAACTCGATGCTGCGGATGCGACATCACGCTGATCAACAGCGACTTGATGAGTCGCAAGGTAAGTGTTACCGCGCGGTCACTTGGTAAGGGAGCCAAGCCATCTCCTTACAACATGTGCGTGAAATGCAGATAGTGCCGCTGCGGTGGAGAGCCTTCGGCCAACTTGCTCAAGCCAAGGAGCAGGCCGGAAGGAGTAATGCGGCGGCTCGAGGGCGGCCGAGGAGTTAGCGATCAAAAGGGTCGCACACCACCGGAGCAGGGAAGAGATAGCCAAATGGGCGTGAAGTTAAAAGATGCTACCGACCGCAATGAGGCTCTTGGGAAGGAGCGCTTAGCGGGCAAGAAGACCGCGAAGGCCACCGCCGGTTAAGAATGCCCGCTCGCAATGCGGGCTATGAAGGAAGAGCTGTGCCAGCCGATATTGTAGCTGGTAAGCCTTTTCGCTGCTACCAAGGTTCACGGATCCAAAATATGCTCACCTGGGCTAACTGTGGTGTCCGAAGGACCCTTATATGGACTTAGCAGGCGAAAGGGCGGATGCCGTTGTGCATTTTCGAGGCCAGAAGGATCACAAGACGGAAGAGATGTTTTGGTCTCAATTCCATAGTCCGGAGCGCTCACTTCCGCTGACCGACCGCTTGGCTGAGTGGGCTGAGCTGAATAGGTTGTCCGGCTTGCTATGACGGATATAGTGACCCATATCCGTCAGATAGGCCCCAGCCAAGAGTTACTTAGGCTTATTGCAGCAATTTCTTGGGGCGGTGCCGCATATCAAGGCGATGAAGCGGTCGACCTGCATAGAGGGTGCGCGGATGGCGCCGCCGTGAAGACACATTGACCGAGATGGATGCCACCGCTGTGTGCGACCGGTTCGATGATAACCGGTTACCCGCCGAGCACTATTTTGGCGGCGTGCTGCGTGGTGCTCGTGGTAATAGAGTCGCAGTGCTCAAAAATGTTGCGCTCAATGAACGCTTATGTGATGTAAAACGATATTTATGATGTAAGCGCCTTTTATACTTGTGCGTTCAAGTAATAGAATTCTCCTATGCGGCCGCTCATGTATACGTGTATAACCCGAAGATGGCGTCGTCGGCTTCAGCCCCACGCACAAGGTGCGGGGTGTTCGCAAAAAATAGCGCTTTCACACTTAATCCCACGCCTCGTCCTGTAAAGGAGGTGTTAGCGAGCTAACGAGGCAACCGGACTATAATGCTTTATCACTTTCACTTAGCCATGGAGTTCGAGGGTGGGGCTATGACATAGCCCTCGGGGCACCACGCCTCCGAATTGGGCGCCAGATGCTGCGGCCGAAACGCCCTTCGTCAAAGCGGAGGAATCCTAAACATTCCCAAGGTCGATCGAGTGGTTGACCAGTCTCGCTGTATCATGACAGCAGTTTTCCGCTTTCTCATCGAGGTGATCGCCCACCGAATCGGGGCACAATCGCAGAGTTCTCCGGAGCCGCGTAGCCGATAATACGGAACGTAAGGCAGCAAAACACAGGAGCCGGGCAAACCCAACATTTGACCAAAGACATGATTTGGAGCTGATGCATATAAGGCCTAACTCAAGACGCCAACACTCCCAAGGTGTTCGGTCTTTATAATAGCGGCAAAACAAAGCCCCAAGCCCCTTGTGTCCGTGCACGGGCAGGTTCTTCGGCGCGCCTATGCCAAAACGCAAGTCTCCACTCTGGTTATAATGATAAACCAGGGGATTATAGCAACAAGAGACAGTAAGAAAGGTTTACGAGGGTCTTAGTCGAAAAGAGTCCTTGCAACGGTCCCTATCGCACGCCTGCGCCGTGTCTCCGTTGTAGCCGTATCCTCGGACGGGTGTGTATGCTGTTCATCTGTAAAAAGAGAGGAACTTGGTTGGAAAAGAAATCGTAAGCGAGAAAGTGCATAAAAAATTGAAATATAGATTAAGAAAGCTGAGCCTATGCTAGCTCATTATGGCTTATATGTGCCAACCCTTGTGAAGGGATGTGCGCTAGGTAGCCCCTAGCTTATTTATTCCGGACTCGTCCAGCTGCGTAATGGGTCTAAAACGACCTTTTAATGAAATGATGCCATGTGGACCGGCATTTTAAGCGTAAGAGACGGTAATGTGGTATTGTATTGAAGCGGACGAGAGCTTCCCGTCCCAAAGGATGCTTGATAGCTACTTTTAAATGGGGCGACATGAAAGGTTAGCTTTTCTCGTTGGAAGTTGTCGTGACCCCGACACAACTTCTAGTAATATTGAAACTGCACCTGGCGTAAGGGCCTGGCGCGCCTCCTTTGAAGGAAGTGCGGCTATGCCGAATTGTAGTAGGGTCTATCCTAACTTGCGGGTTGTGTCCGGATATAGCAGGTTCAAGTTACCGCCGCCATCCATCAAAACCTGCGCTAATTGCAGTCCGCTCTATTATGGGATCCAATATCAGGCAGTCTATCCCACGTTCGGATACTTCGACTAATCCAGATGGTCGGAAGTGATTGGTTTTGACATCCAATCTCGGTCCACTGGGTGGATCGTGCGACACTTGTTTTGGCGAAAGTGCCGGTTTGCTTTCCGTGTACTATCACGTGAAGCGAGTTTACTGTTTTGACTTCTTGTGGGAAAGTTTTTGACTTCCGGTGCTCTCCTGGTGGGGTTCGCTATCGCCTCGCCATGGCGAGCCCCTTGTGTCCGATGTTGAGTCTGCCGGACTGTTGATTGCTCCGTGAAGGGGTTGATTATCCGGCGCGTTCTGTTCGTCGTCCGCTGGTTTGCCCTGCTCTATCGCTGGGTCGTTAGGAAGGCTGCTTTCATCGAGGCGGGACTTAGGGCGGCGTCTACATCGCCATTTTGGTTCTTTATCGGCGGGATTATCCTCTGCCGCGTCCCGTTGTTTCTTGTTATCGCTTCCCTTTGGGGTGTCCACCATGTATATGTCGTATGACGAGGTGGTCTTCCAAAGGTCTCTGTAGGCACTTTGGTTCTGGTAGTCTCCGCATCGCCGCCCATACCGCCGATGTCTTCGGAGTCGTCGTCGAGTACGCCGGTTAAATCGCCGACGTGGCTACGGTGGGTGGTGCGTGGGCTCTGAATTTCTTCGTTGTCCGCGTCCCAACCGCCCTGGCCGTAGTTCGCCAGGCTCTCGGATAGCGAGATGCTTCAGTGAATTTATGATATCACCGGCGGCGAAAATGAAAGATGTCCGCAGCGGTGAATTCCATGATCGCGCCAATCGGATTCGACCGGGCGGGCGCAGGAGGTTCGGAGTCCGCAGAGTCCGCACCTCGGAGTCATGAGCTTTATGCGGGACAAGGTAAGTGTTCGCCCATCCTCGTGAGAAGTTGCAGCCCCGAGGCGATGTCCAGCCATCCGCCCTCGATCCGAGCGATCGGCTCCGGACTATCGGTCGGAGCGGATTCGTGTGGCCTCCAAGGTGCTGTCCGCGGCGAGTTAGGTCATGCCCATCGTGACGGCAGCACGCACGCCGGCTGTGGCTACGATCCATCAAGATCAAGTCACCGCGGATATCGGGCCGTGAAGTTTAGGCTTTCAAACCTGACTGGCGGCGGGGCGAAGCTTCCGATCTGCTCCAGATGGCCAAGTGAGTTGGCCCTTGGCCAAGCCGCCGAATAAGAAGGTCTGTCCGGTGAAAAGTTTCACCCAGACTCGCCGTTATCGATTGAAGAGTCCATCAAGCCTATCGGTGACGGCACGGCAGGAACTCTCAATGAAAGCACCAATGTCGGTGTCAAACCGCGGATCTCGGTAGGGGTCCCAATCTGTGCGCCTAGGCGGATGGTAACAGGAGACAAGGGACACGATGTTTTACCCAGTGTTCGGGCCCTCTTGATGGAGGTAAAACCTACGCCTTGCTCGATTGATATTGATATTGTGGATGTTTACAAGAGTGGATCTACCACGAGATCAAAGAGGCTAAACCCTAGAAGCTAGCCTATGGTATGATTGTAAGGGTTGTTGTTCTTCTAGTCCCTACGGACTAAAGCCATCCGGTTTATATAGACACGGAGAGGGCTAGGGTTACATAGAGTCGGTTACAATGGTAGGAGATCTACATATCTGTATCGCCAAGCTTTCCTTCCTCGCAAGGAAAGTCCCATCCGGACACGGGCGAAGTCTTCAATCTTGTATCTTCATAGTCTTGGAGTCCGGCCGATGACGATAGTCCGCCAATGATAGTTCGGTGATGATGGTAGTCCGCTATCCGGACACCCCTAATCCGGGACTCCTCACCAGCCCAGTCCTATCCTTCTTCGGGATCGGGGACAAGCTCTCGCAGCCCCGCTCATCGCCATCCTCGTCGTCGCTCGGCAAGAGGCGGAGAGTGCGGACCTGCACCGGGGGGGCGCCTCGACTCGCCATCGGTCGCCTGCAGTCAGGCCCTCTTCCCGCCATCTTCTTCCTCCTCTCCGGAGTCGCCGGCGACACGCTCACCGCCGCCAGGCTGCCGGGTCCTCGGAAACCTTCAGGCACGGCCCGCCCCCATTGAAGACGGGCATGGTGTCCACCGCCTGCTCCCAATCATCTCGAAGGAACAGGTACAGAGCGCCCACCGCCACGCCTCCCACCCGACCAAAGATTGGAGGACCGTGGCCAGATCTTCGTCGGCCAAGACTGCGGGGGCTCTGTGGGGCCTCCACAGCGAAGCGAATCGACGGCGGGTCCACCTGGTGGTCCAAGAACTCCCTCGGAGCGATGCACCGTCAGCTTCTCCGCCTCCATGTTGCCCGCCACAGTCCGCGTTCATCTTCTCCAAGACCGCTTCCAGACGGGATCCACGAGTTCCACAGACCAATCGCCGAGGTCGGGGTGCTCCGTGGGCGAATCAGCCGAGGGTGGATGCGCCAAGATCTACCATGACCCACTTGCTCCTCAAGCCCTCAATCCTCTTCCCGGCTTCGAGATGGCGTTGGAGTTGCCATACGCGACAAAGCTCACAGATGCGGAGATGGGCCCGAGAGGTCCAGAGGTAGAAGTAGTGGGCGCAGCAAGGCCACCGAGGGCTGCACTCCGACGTGAGCCTCACAGAGTAGGCGAAGATCGCCAGAGAAGAACGAGTTGGGGTGGAGGTGCGAGCTTGCAGTTTGTAATGGCGGAGGATGTAAAAGAAGAACTCGGAAAAGGGAGGCACCAGACCGGTAGCAATGGCGCTCACGAAGAGCGGATAGAAGGTGCTTCCTCGGCCCTTGGGAAGGGCGGAGCCGGCCCTGAGCACCGCTGCCCCGTCGTTGCCTTGCGCCGCCACCATCCGGCGCACCCGGGCAAGGCCCTTCTCCGACACGTTCGGCGAGTCCAAGGCGGGTGAGTACCAAGCTCCGGCTGGGGTCTGGCGAGGCGCCATGTCTTGCTGGAGCACGCGGTCGGAGTAGATCTGGAGATTTCGGAGGCAGGAAGGAAAGGCGCAAGAAAGGGGATCTGGGCAATGACCGGAGGAGGCAAAGGAGGCAAAGCCTAGACAGGTGCCGCACTTTTGTCGATTCACGCAGTTGCTAAAGGCGCCCACGTCCAACCAACCACCACAAGGCGCCCAAGGCCGCAGGCTGTTAGGAGCTCATGCGCCGCAGACTTGCCCCTTCGCTTCTCTCGCTCAGCCAAGTCCAGCGCGCTTTGGGCCCGGCTACTCTGCCGCGTCGGGAATGGAGGTACCCATACTTGCCTCGCTGCGGCCTGCGGAGTGGCTCAAGGGTGGCCCCAAGACGCCCATCTTCATCAGCACAAGCTCAAGACCCTCGCGAGGGGCCAAGCCTCGCGGGCGGACGACAGGAAGCTTCCTCAGGCACGGCCTCGTCAGGATGGCTCACGAGGAGGCGGAGAGATCAAGGTGGGGTACCTCACGAGGTGCCCATGACGCAAGCCATGACAACCAAGGGCTCCAGGCGGGTGCCAGCCCGCGCAGTGTCCTCATTTCCTCTTTGGTGCAAGGGGGGCAAGCGTAGGCGAGAGCATCAACCAAAGGCATCCGTTTCGGTGCAACAAGACCAAGACCGTCGCAACGGCAGGAAGGAAGTCATCATGGAGCCCAAGCCAGCGTCACCACCAGAGCCTTTGACAGGCGAGGACCAACTTTAGTCAGGATAAGTGTACTAGATGTTCCCCTTCAAAATGGCCAATTGTTGGCGCCCTTGCCACTCAATATTTGGGAAGAGGCCCAGGGCCTCCGCCTATAAATAGGACTAGCCACCCACAGGGTAGGGGCAGCTTGATCGGATCAAGAGAGCAATCTAGAGAGAGAGCGACTGAACTCCCCCTAGCAGTTCATCGCACCAGCCAAGAACAGACCCTCATGAGGCTGTTCTTCCTTGTACTGTTCACCATCAGCCCAAGAGGCAATCCACCACACCACACACTGGAGTAGGGTGTTACACCACAATGGTGGCCCGAACCAGTATAAACCTTGTGTCTCTTGTGTTGTTCTTTCGATAGTTTAGATCCTAGCGAGCCGGCAAGGTACAGGTAGGTAGGGGGTGAGATCTCCGCGCGCACCCCAGAGTTCGAACCTAGAGGGTCTGCCGGAACCCGAAATCCGACAACTACTTTGGATCCGTCGCAACGAACAGGCACATTGCTGGTAAAAGGAAAAGGCCTGCCGTGTTCGCGTCGCACCCTCACACGCCCGGGAATCGGCAGTACAACACGGCCCATCCGGCACGACACATAGCTTAGGTAAGGCATGTTGCCTAGCATTTTCACTTTCATGTGGGACCGCCGTGAGTTAAACCGACACCCGCCTGGGCGGGTTGGAAAACAGAAACGAGGGGAAGATCTAGCTGTAGCACGGAAGCCAAGAAATTTGGTGTCAGACGGGGTTCGTTGATCGAGTAGGAGCATTCCGTACTAGTACTACTCCTACTAGTACCAAGTTTGTACTCCTAATACTATATTACTAGTACTACCACTATAAAACTAGTAGGTACGTGCACGGCACAACATTGTTGGAACAAAAAACGAGAAGATCTTGTTTTGGGTGATTTATCTTTTTTTCAATCAACGTAGTATGAATAATATGATGTGGGGGGCACCCATGAAGCTTATGTCGCTTGGTTGCATGGCTACGGAAGGTTAGAGAAAAATAAATAGATAATGTGCTTAGAGTGCACTCCACTAAATAGATATACTTTGGATCCATTGCAACGGACCGACACATCTATATCTATACCCCCTATATAGTGTGTGAAAAACATTGAAAGTTGGTCGTTGGATGAAGCCAATCCGACGGTACAAAGATGGCAAATCCTAGCACTACTGGCCGTTGGATATCATCCACCAGATTCTGCCACATGTATAATCTGGAAGACTCCATGGTTGAACTTAATTCATGACTAACTTTGCCACTACTAAGCTTAGGCAAAGTTATTAGTTCTTCAAAATGAGAGCCACAAGTTGGCAAGCCTAAGGAATCTTGCCACATTTTTGTGTGTATGTCATGTGGGCCTTAGTGTGGCTTGCCTAAGGTGTGGCTTGAACCAAACACTCACCTAAGTTAATCAAACTTGCCTAACCTTACATTCCACCAGATTTTGCCACATGTTAGAATCCGAAGCTCCACATGTAGAAGCATAATGCACAAACCACCAGAATCTCATGCGTGCAATGCACGTGTACCTTACTAGTACTAGTTGGTAGTAGTAGTAAGAAACAAATTCCAGTTTTGGCACGAGCTCAGATCGGGAGCACCACAAGGCCTGCGCCGCAGAGTTACATTTCCTCTCGGGGCCACGGGACCGAACTTCATGGTCTTAGTGCCCGCCTAAGAGTCAATGACATGCGGACCTTAAATGCGGCTGGCCCACATGTCATTCTCATGGTGGTGGCGTGGTTCGCGACTCACTCGTTCGAGATGAACCGGCCGGTGGTGGCGTGGCCGTGGCGAGGGTGCCACAGCTGGGCGTCGGGGCGTTACGAGGCGTACATGGCCACACCGGTGGGTACTACCTGTAGTACATATGTACTCCAGCTGAGGATTGATGCCCGGGACGAAATGTGTCGCAGCCGCTGGATGAAAATTCGATGGTGCGGGAGTATGGATCGGAGCACAGCAGCGGAGCAGGCAAACCGCGTCCAATCGGGTGTGTCTGTGGTAGAAAGTTGATTGTCGCCGCAGTTCAGCTGTCCCGCATGTCATGCACACAAAGGCAGACGAGCGGTGGGGCTGAGAGGGATGAGGGGCACATCGGGGGGATGAGGATCCCCTGACGAGAACGATCCTACCATTCTATCACTGACATGTGGGACCCATACGAGTGGGTCCCACCTGTCAACGAAGGAAAGCCAGGGCAAGGCAGTGATAGCCACGTCAGAGGATCCATGTCCACGTCGGGGGACGTCGTGCCGTGGGTTGGAGCGGCGTCGTGGGAATCGCGTGTGGGTGTGGCAGTGGTAGAAACAAGAAACGTGATGGTCGCCGTGGTTCAACTTCCATGGACAAGCCGTCATGTCTGCTGACACATGTATATTGCAACGCACGGGCCAGCACATTGGTAATAGTAGTGTTCATCTCTATCTCTAGAGGCCTTCCCTCGTTCATCCTTTTCTCTCACAAGATAAAGTACTCATACAAATGCATCTTGATGTTCTGTGGAACGTAAGAGGATGTTTCCTTGGGGGTCTCTCCAGCGCGGCGTGGCTGTAGTTGCAAGTTGATGCCCCTTGAGATGCCGACGTTGAGGGCACTCGGATTTCCTCCGATGAGCAGGTAAGATGAGTTTGATCCCATAGTAAATGCATTCTAAAGACTACTTCCGTGTCCATTTCCTAATTCTCCCCCTACCCACTGTTTCACAGGTTAGGCTCGGTGCGAGTGGAGATTGGCTTGCGTATGTACGGGAGGGTACCAACATCAATTTGCATAACATTTACAATGGTGACACCGTTCCCGTAGAACCTTTGTCCAACATTGGGATCAACCATGCAACGGGCCACCGCATGAATTGGTACGATGGAACCATGGTGAGATTGAATAAGATAGCACGAACCTTGCACATGGCGGTCAAAGGCGGACCATGCTGTCTACGGCCGATTTGTTGCCGTACGAGTAGGAAGACGCTGTGCTCCTTTCTAACCGCATCTTCGCGGTGACAAACCAGGGGACTTATTTTGTATGGGACACATCCTACGATATACTCCCTCTCTCCCATTTTATTTTTTTAAAATCTTTTCGTTTTATAAGTTTCCAATTAAAATTTAGAGCTCCCCATCACATGTTGAGATTACAATGTCCATTAAATCGTTGCATGCATGTATAGTAAAGAAACAAATCTTGAGTTTGGCACGAGTTAGTGCTGCGGGAGCACCACAAGCCCTGGTGCAGGAGTTACATTTCCCTCTCAGGGCCGTGGGGACTAAGCTTCAGCGCCTTACTACACCTACCTTTGAGTCAATAACATGTGGACCCGATAGGTGACTGGTCCACATGTAATGCTCCCGTAGGAAGAGGGGCAGTGGGGCCAAGAGGGGTGAGCCGCAGGTCGGGGGACGCGTGGTTTCATGGGTTCGAGCGGCGTCGTGGGAATCGCGGGTGGCTGTGGTAGACACTTGACGCTCGCCGCATTTTAGGTGGCCCACATGTCATGCACACAAAGGAAGAGGGGCGGTGCGGCCGAGAGGGGTGAGGTGCATGTCGGGGGGCATGGTGCCGTGGGTTTGAGAGGCGTCGTGGGAATCGCGAGATGAAACGTGATGGTCGCCGTAGTTGAACTTCCATGGACAAGCTGTCATGTCTACGGACACATGCACTGCATACCGATCACTGGAAGGAGTAGCAGAGAAAGCTATATATGCGGATAAATAGTTCCTTATAGTCAAGCAGACCCACGCTACTACTCTGTTCCAAAGACATGCACACCATCGAAATAGTCCATCTATATCAATATACACCGAGAGGGAATAATTTCTTTTACAAGAGAGTAAATAGTTCATCCATCCATAATGCCCTCCTACTGGTGCAGCCTTTTCTTCTTCTTCTTCTTCTTCTTCTTCTTCTTCTTCTTCTTCTTCTTCTTCTTCTTCTTCTTCTTCTTCTTCTTCTTCTTCTTCTTCTTCTTCTTCTTCTTCTTCTTCTTCTTCTTCTTCTCATTCTCTGTGGGAGACGGCTTCGCAACAAGCTCTTTGGACCTTGCAGCTATCTCAAAACTCACACGGGCATCGAGGGCAGGATATTTTATCTGCTCGTACGTCAAGGGATAATTCTCCCATCCAGACGACCTTAATGCCACCGTCTCGTCACCCTTCTGAAGATTTGTACCGAACACAAAATTTTCTACGTCGAATAGGGATTCCGTCTGTCTATCACAATCTTCTATAGGAATTTTGATTCTGGTTTGTAGGTCAGCGATGCTTTTCAAATCAAGGTTGTATGGCTCCAGCTTCTGTTTGTCCCCTTCGATGGCTGCCCCACAGAAGTATACGTTCTCTCGAGACAAGAAATCGTGAAGCTCACCTGGTATGGAGGGCGAGTGTATGATGTGGTACACCAAAACATCATCTTGAGGCACAAGAAGAACGGCGGTACTGGATCTTCCAAGGCACGCCCGTGTACTCTGCGTCGAGACCGATGACCCTCGTCTCTACCTTTTCGAGGGAGTTGGATACATTGTTGATACACTGCCAAACAACCCTTGGGTGGACGGTGAAGGTGGCAACTATGCGCATCGAGCCTTCGACGAGGACATGTTGGACGCTAAAAACCTGCATCTCGATCTCTTTCGCCATTTGGAACCGTTGGAATGGAGGGCTATGGTTTGGAGAATTAGGATTAGATGGCTAGTCTAATTGAAGTAGTAGCTGATTATTTAAAGAGGTTAAAACAATGTGAACGCAGTGGGGTTTGGATGCAAATGAAGACGAAGGGGAGGTGAAGAAGCCGAGGAGAATCGGTTCCCGATGGAGAAGTAAATGGGAGAAGTGGCGTGCAGGCAGTTGATTAGACGGCTAGGTAGACTAAACGAAAAGGCTATGCGGGTAGACTGATGAGTCGTACCTGTTCATGTACGTGCCCATCCTTCCTGATAGGTGGGACCTATGCAAACAGATAAAAAATGTGCCGTAGTTTCTTTTTTTTAGCGCATGAGTGGGAGACACAACATTCTCTGGTTAAGGAATACTCCCTCCGTTTAGGTGAGTATAAGTCACCTTATGAAAATCAGGTTTTCCCAAAACCTTTAGGCGTGGAGCATTAACTTCCTGCTCGATCACCTCCCAGCCTCGTTAGCCAGCGTTCTCTTCCTCTGCTGTCGCGTTCTACCTTTCCATTTTTCCTCTTCTCAAGTGTGGAATGATCTGCATGCCGTCCTTGATGCACCGAACGACCACTTTGCATGCATCGCGGCGAGGCGTTGATTGGGCATGCATGAGAATTTGGTTCTGCTTTCATAATATGGATGATACCGAACGATGAAGTGAACAGGCATGCTAGCACGGAGACCTATTTCCCTATACAATACTGGAGTACTCATGTTCCTACTAGTAGTAGTAGTAGTACAACTGTGGTACACTTGATGGTCAAAATACTATTAATCCGGTCCCCACAGTGAAGTGACATCACCCTGCGCCTGACACTAGTCCAGGCGGCATGTTTGGGTTACCAAAATCAACCTCACCCTGTGCACTATGCAGTCTGTCACCGCCGCTGTACAACACATTGGCGCCTCGCCTCGTCTCCCTCTCCACTCCTATAGCACCACTCCATCTCCATCTCCTTCTCCGTCTCCGTCTCCGTCTCCATCACACTGTACCCCCGTGTACCGTCGCCTCACTCGCCTCCCCCAGTACCACTATTCCCTCGCTAGCCGCTCCAGCACCGACATCCTTCTCCCCCGTAAATCAAGCCCCCTTCCAATCTCCACCATGGCCGAACGTTAACCGCGCAGCATCCATATGAGCTGCGATTGGAGCAATCTCCCTAGTGACATCCTCGACCTCTGTTGTTCGTGTATGGATATGTTGAGCGCCCTGCGGCTGGCTGCATGCTCGAGGGACATGCACACGGCCATCGTCGAAGCGAGGCCTAAGCTTTTCAAGACACCCTGCTTGCTGCTATCTGGTCTTGCGAGATTGGCTCACCATGATACGGAGGCGTACATGATGCCCCTCGACTTCAATCCGATCTCCATTAGCCGAAACTTCTTTGCAGGTATGTAGTGGGTCACCGTACATCATTTCCCTCGACATCGATCCGATCACCATCGCCCGAAACTTCTTGGTAGGTATGTACTAGGTTGGCATGAACTCCCACTGGATGGCTGCCTTCAGAGAAGACGGTAAAAAGTTGGTGCTCGTGAACTTCCAGACCTCCCATGAGATTATCCTTCCTCCGTTGGATTATATAGAGTATTACCATCGCGGTCCAAGTCATCTAGATTACTACGTCAGTTGGATGGACCTTGTTTTGCAGAAGATTGTAATCTGCCAAGTGCCCACACGACATGCGCATTACGCAGACTTCAAGCTAATTGCCTTGTTCGACCGCGGACTCGCCTATCTTTACGCTGGTGCCTTCTTTAGCTTGAGACAACTCGGCTCGCAGTGGATCATCGTCAAAGCTGATACACACTTCTGTGATGCTATTGAACACAATGGCATCATCTACGCGATCGACAAAGCAGATGGCACCACATATTGCTGGGACGACGCGTGTAAGTTGTTTCCGTCTCATGTTAATGATGACGCCATGACACTGTTTGAACTTTTTGTGATGACTGGCATATCCCTGTTTGAGCAGGATTTGAGTAGAACTATGGCAATGTATTAGAGACGTCGTAAATTAGCTATATTTGGAATGAGTTAATTCATGCGATTGTGACCATGTCATTACAACCAATTTGTACCCTGAATAATCAAACGGTTAGGAATATATGGATATTATCCTTATTTTACAGTAATCTATATACTACTACTAAATATCAGTGTGTATCAATGGCCATGTTAGTTTCCTCATTTTCATGATGTAGAAACATGCACCACACTGTTGGTTTCATCTAACCATACATTAGGGAAGTAAATGTGCATATGGAGAACTCTATATTTGGAAGTAGTGAAATCCTGCAATGCTTACCATGTGTACATACCTATATTCGCCATTCAGCAATCAATGGTTAAAATAATATCCTGACAAACTTTTTGCCCACAGAACACGAGTATATAACAATGCATGGTCTGTTAGTTACCTTTAAGAATTTGTTTGTGAGGACAGAACATGATTACTCCCTCCGTTCCCAAATATTTGTCTTTCTAGAGATTTTAACAAGTGACTACATACGGAGCAAAATGAGTGAATCTACACTCTAAAATATGTCTACATACATCCGTATGTTGTGTCTATTTGAAATGCCTAGAAAGAAAAATATTTGGGAACGGAGGGAGTACATAACATGCATGACATGGTAATTTCCTCTGAAGAATCGTTTGCGAGATAACATGAGTATAACCATGCATGGCACTTCTATATTTTCGAACCTAGTATACATTTCCCTGTATTTTCCTCCCAGTTCCAACAGGGACATATCAATGTTGTTTCTTGCATTATCCTACTCATACTCTGAACAATGCTAATCTTACATTAACAATGCCTGTCCTTTTGATATGATGCGGTGTCCCTACATTCTGCCCTTTGTAATCACACCACCTTTGCCAAAAACAGGAAGCACAACTGGTTCCTCGCTCGATCGACGACGACAAAAGACTGATGATCATTCGGACACATGAGCGAAAAGTTATATTGCAAAACCCCATTGTATACAAGCACCGTAATACGTGAGTATCCGGACGATGGCTGTTACGTCTATGAGCAGGATACCAGCTTGTTGGGGCCTTTAGGATTTTTTAGTTGGAGGCGGGTAAACAGCCTTGGTTCACACTCTCTGTTTCTCGGACTCAATTATCCGATTAACGAGGAGATTGCCGTTGGCAAGGACCTTGATGGCAGAGAGGCTCTGTTTGCTATGGAAAACTGTGTCTACACGGTGAGCCCTAGGAGTTCGGGAGCAAACTCCCCTGATTGTCAACGATACAGCCTGCAGCCAAAAGAAGGTGAGAATGACAAAGGCATCCGGATTAACTTTGATCCTTGGATGTCTCAATTCGACGACGTGATGTGGTTCAAGCCTTCAAGTTGATAGGTAATTGGGCTGTTGCATCGAAAGGGTGGAGTTGGTGTCTCCGGATCACTTGGTCACGGAGCGGGGCTGCAAATTATGATGGTGTTGGATCATCTCTTGAATGACTTTGTTGTCTTTGCTGCTGGTTCGGATGGGTAGTTCTTTCTTTTGTTATGCATATTCCTTGTCATTTGGTCATCCTCGTCTATGTCACTCTTACTATGTAATAGTTGCTTCATTTAGAATGTCATTCTCGCGGATCACGAGTCCGAGCGCTGCAGATGGGTGCGTTTTGGTGGTGTAGCAAGACTTCTTATGAACTATCATGTCTTGTTGTTTATGTCGATAGTAGTCACTAGTCGGTGTTTGAATGTTGTATATATCGTTGTTTGAACTGTTTATTGTCTCGAACTCTTGGTGGGCTAAATGAGGGCATCACCATTTCCGGTGTTCGAGTATATCTCCTTTTTCAAGTTATATAATTTGAGCTTAGTGTCTTTTCGATGATGTACACTTGTTTGGGCCAGTGAGGTGTCGTTGAATATGGGCCGAGTAGTAACGCAATGCCAAACAGGTCAATTATGACTCTCAGGCCGGGCTCTCCAAAAAAGAAAGAATAAGGACTCTTAGGCCGACATGTGGGCGGCACCAGTGTTTTCGTGCGCTTGCGCGCCGAGAGCATATTGGCGTGTGCTCGAAATTCATGCTACGTTTTCATCCCAGTCTCCGGCCCCTCCCCACCTTTGGAATCTCAATTCCTACTCCAGTTCCCCCAAATCCCCCTCCTGTACTCCCTGTACTCAAGCGCACTATCATGTCGCCGGTCAACGCGGATCTCCGAGCCGGAGATCCTGAGGTCCATCCTGCCTTCGGTCGCTGCGTGTTGTCGCTCAACAGTGGCATGGCGGCGCCTGACGACCAGTTTGCCGGCAAAGTGCTGATGGTAACCATCAACGGTGACCAGCCTCCCGTCTCGCCGAACGACCTTGTCAAAGCTCTTGGCAGTGCGCATGGCATCCAAATAAGTGACTTGCTCGTCGAAGTTTGTCCGCCACCGACTGATTTCTTCGTCAGGTTCCGGACAACTTTCGACTGCAGTCGTGTGTTCGAATCTTCCCGGCGTTTGTTCTGCAATGGCACGCTGGTGAGCTTTGATCGGTGGCACCCAGGATGGGGCTCGGTGCCCTCTGAGCTTGAGTTTTTAACAAAGCTTACCTTCCACTGCATGCCTTGACGTGCTTGGAACAGCGAGTCCATGAACGAGCTTATCAACGACGTTGGAGGTGAACTCATAAGTATGTTTGTTCCTCCAGACAGCTGGGCTCTGACGGTTATGGCATGGATGAAGAAGCCGTCCACCATACCGAAGGTGATTGGTGTTGAGATACCGGTGCAGGAACCGGGGTTGTACTATTCGTCGCCACCAAGGCCGCCGCGGACCACGTTAGGGCTGTACCTGTATCGATTGTTCGTGCATGTCGAAGAAGTGGCCAATCCATCAATCGAAGTCCTGCCACCGCATCTGGTGCCAAGGTCCGTCGACGACGTCCATTACAGGAGTCAACGTCAGACTTTCCCCGTGTTGCTCGGAACGATGGATGGCACAGGGCCTACTCCATCGCGCGGCGGAGGCCACTGCTTCTTTGGGGGAGGAGGCAGGGCTGGCTGCCTGGATGTGCTCTAATTTGAGGTAACAACTGAATCTTGTCAGATACTAGTTAAATCCGAGCTATGGGTGTGAAGCACTGATATGCCAGTACATTCGATTGTGACCTGTTCTAATTTTGTACCTGAACTTTTTTAGAAAGGGTTGTATGTCAACTTAATGTGCTAGCAGAACTTATTGTGTTGTCTGTCTGTTTTCTTTGCACAACATTCAAGATATTTCCCCGTCATTGATAAAGACGATGAACCGTTATGTACGACTTCGTTGGTTTCAACATAGCCCTTCCCGTAGCGATCCACTGCTTCCATCCTGATTGTGCCGCCTGCGTGAAATTTTTGTATGCAAGTTCAGTGTGCTATGATGTTCTATATGATTGTGTCAACTATATAAGTTTTTACTAAGCATCAGCAATGCATATGGTTGAAAGATGTATTTATGAGAATCGACCAATGGGCTCTCTCTCTATCTATCTCTCTCTCTCACACACACACACGCACACACACACACGCGCACACACACAAGTGGGACTCGTTGAATTATTTATTTGCTCGTGACAGCTTTTAATTAGGTTCCACTGTAATCTAACTTTTTTCTGAAGTTATTAATTGAGCTCAATGACTTCAAAAAGTTGTACAAAAGCCTTGTTTGGGCCTTTCCGGCGTCGCTGAATGTGGGCTGAGTAACCATGTTAGGTTACTACACAGGCCTTTTTTTTCAACATCAGCAATGCAACTGGGCCGACAGTTGTACCCAATATCCAGGTCAACTTGTTATTCTCCGCCCCGCTGGGCTGCAACTTTCCTAGGAGGTATGCATTAGGCTTAACAATAAAATTGACTTTAAGAAATAATAAATGGGATGTAATTATAATAACTGGACAGTTACTATGCACCAAACACGTAATTAGTTTGAAAATTTTATTATTATTGGAATTTGAAAATTTTAATTTCATTACTTGTTGCACGCGCAATATTTCGTTGGATTTTAACATAATACAACTTTATTTTGAAATTATTTTTAACCTGACTAGAAATTTCGGATAAAAATATTTCGGATCCCACCAAAATGTGGGAATGTTTTTTGAATTCTGTTTTGAGCGGTTGTTTGAAACTATTAATCGTTGTCCTAGCTAGAAGTTGGGCTGTACTTTTAACAAACTATAAATTGGCTATAGTAAATTCCATTAGAATTAAAAAATGGGATGTACATTCTTACAAATCGCAAATGGGCTATATGTTCTCTGCCAAATCCGAGCTCTGGGCCTACTAAGTTGACGCGTACCAAGGGCTTTGTCAACTTAGTCAATATAAACGATTCTAGCTGCAGTGATCCTACAATGTCCATCCAACGGCCATAGTGCTTCTTCAACCTCTGGTCTTCTTGCTCCAGCCGCCCAAAGCAGCGCCGGTCATGTCGCGTGCTTCTGCCTCCCGTGGCCGATGTGATGTCATGGAGGCCTCACCGCCTGATACTACTCCCACCGCGGCCAGGCCATCCCTCTACTCACCCACACCCCTGTTATTCTCGGCGACGGCAGCCTCACACCGCAGCCGAACCAGTGAACCTCGTCTTGCTCTCCGCGTGGCTTCCATGCCACGTCTTCCCGTCTCTCAGATCGTCCCCTTCCTAGGCCTCGCCGTCGTCAAACCACCGCCCGGTGCTCTCGGCGCGGCGTGGTCAACGTGGTCAACGACCGACTTCCATCGGAAGAGTATCATGCGTGGAGAGGCTGACAGTTGGGTCCAGCGGCCGCAAGGAAGTGCCTCCTTATTACGTGCAAAATAATTATTCCTCCACCTGACAGCAGGGACCCACCAGACGGGCCAACTTATTTCGCGAAAAAAATGTTTCCCCCCTGACTGCTGGGACCCTCCGGATGGGCCAGCGTATTTCGCGAAAAAAACGTCCCCCTGCTGTCAGCTCGGACCCACCGGAAGTGCCTCCTTATTACGCACAAAAAAATGAATACTCCCCCTGCTAGCTGGGACCCACCATGGTGGGAGGCTGACTTGTGGGCCTACTAAGTTGACTGGGACGGGGGCCTTTGTCATCTTTAGTCAATATGAACGATTCTAGCTCGAGTGACCGTACGATGTCCATCCAACGGTCGTAGTGCTTCTTCAACCTCTGGTCTTCTTGCTCCAGCCGCCCAAAGCAGCGCTGGTCGTGCCGCATGCTCCTGCCTCCCATGGCCGGCTGTGCTGCCACGAAGGCCTCACCGCCCCCTACTATTCCCACCGCTAGCTAGGCCCTGCGGCGACGGCAGCCTCACACCGCAGCCGAACCTGTGAACCCTCGTACTCCTCTCCGCGCGGGCTTCTGCTGCCGCGTCTTCCCCGGCTCCCCGTCGTCCCCTTCCTAGGCCTCGCCGTCGTCCACCGCCCTGGTGCTCTCGGCGCGGCGTGGTCAACATGGTCAAGGAACGACTTCCATTGGACGTGGACTGTACGTGGAGAGGTTGACAACTGGGTCCACGGCCGCAGCAAGGAAGTGCCTCCTTATTACGCGGAAAATAATGATTCCTCCACCTGACAGCTGGGACCCACAGGACGGTCCACTGTACTTCGCGAAAAAATGGTTTCCCCCTGACTGCTGGGACGCACCAAGTACATCTTCGCACGCAAGGAAGTGCGTCCAGAAAAAAAACGATTCGCCCCCCTGACTGCTGGCACCCACCAACTACATCTTCGCAGGCAAAGAAGTGCCTGACAGTCGGGACCCACCTGGTCGAAGCGTACGTAGCGTTGTCATTCTGGTTGCGAACATGTACATACATATATACTGGTGGTTGTAGAGGCGCGCACGTAGCATGTACACGTACGCACAGCGGCCAGGGTGCAAGAAAGAAAATACGGCCACGTATGTGTACAAACGGGCGGGGTCTCGAACGCCTACTCGCGCATACGTATGGCGAGGGCTCGTTGACATGGCTGGGTCGGAACTGAGAAACAGCGTCGTAAATGCGTGTTCATGGGGAGGCAACGGAATGCGTCGTGTTCATGGGGAGGCAGCGGAATGCGTCGTGTTCATCGGGAGGCAGCGGAACGCGTGGGAGCCAACCTGCTGGGTCGGAATGAATGCGTGGTCATGTTCATCGGGAGGGCTTGGGCGGAACAGGCGATGGAAACGAGGCTGGCGTACCGCGAAACGAAGAAGCGGCCTTGTGTTCGACCGCCACGTTAAACGGGATCCTGTTCATCCGGAGGGTCCGCCGTCATCAAAAACGGATGAAACGGACCTCCTACGGTCAAACGGAGGTCCCGTTGATCGGGAGGGTGTGGCGTGCCGCAAAAGCGGAGGAAGCGGACTTGTGTTGGGCCTTCACACGGTGAAACGGGGTCCTATTCATCGGGAGGGGTGTGGCGTACCGCAAAACGGGACTCCAAGGGATACTGTTCATCTCCACCGTCGACCCCCTCAAGCCTCTATGGGCTACTGTTCATCCTCCGTCGACCTCCTCCAGCCTCCACCTACGACTGTTCATCCACTGGCTCCTGTTCATCCAGCCTCCACCGTGCGCTACTCCACCGGCTACTGTTCAACGAGCCCTCTCCATGGGCTCCTGTTCAACCACCCCTCCATGGGCTACTGTTCATCCAGCCCTCCACGGGGTGGTCCTGTTCATCTAGCCCTCCACGGGATCCTGTTCATCCAGCCCCAACCGGCTCGATCGATCGGGGTACTGTTCATCCAGAGGCAACACCACGGAGTCCTGTTCATCCACCTCCACCAGGAACTATTCATCCAAACCCCCCCCGCGACGCTCACTATTCATCTAGAGGCAGCATCGATCGGCTTAAGTTAACAGCCATCGATCGATCGCTCGGGTTCAGTAACGCGTAGCCTACAGTGGGTTCAGTTAGAGCCCAACGCCTCGCTCGGGTTTAGTTAGAGCCAACGCCTACTTTTTTGCAGCAGACGTCGAGAGAGAAAGCAGATCGCTTCGCCCCCGACCACCCACCGTAACCGGGGACTCCCCGATATTTTCCGCGCCCTCGCTTCTACCACAGTTTTTTCCGTTATGGACGGCCCAAAGAATGTCATGCAGCTGCGTCTCTGGCCCGCCCAGGATGAAAAGCCCATTTTCTGTCATGATTTTTTGTCATAGAAGTAGGAGCCCACCACATCTATGATGATACTGGGTTTTGTCACAATTATCGTCATAGAAGTGTCATATGTATGACAGAAATTTTTTTCGTTCGGCCCAAAATGTCACGGATGTGTCTTTTTTTTTTGTAGTGACAACATAGTGATCGCGTCAAACATCTAAATATATAAGAATGTGTTGCAAGTTTAGTAGGTTATGATGTATAAGCTGCAGTACTTAGCACTTACTTGATGTAAGGTAGTATCTCAGGAAAATTATTCAAGACATACCAAACCATTTTGTCCAAATCTTTAGGTTTTTCCTCTTGTCGACTCTTCCCAGTAACTCGAACAGAATAATCGAAAACATTGAGCCCGGGATTGTCTTCACCCACCTCTTTGCTAAGCTGATCAGCTGTTTCAATGTATTTTGAGTAGAATGTCAATGCTTCTTTAGCAATGTAGGCCTCTGCAATGGAACCCTCGAGTCCAGCTCTGTTCCAAACATAGCCCTTGAAAGTGCCTAGCCCCCTTTCAATAGGGCACACCTAGCCATACTGTACTGGACCTCTAAGTAGTGCCTCATCAGGTAGATGAACAACCAAATGCACCATCACATCAAAGAAGGCTGGAGAATATATCTTCTCAAGGTCGCATAGGATAGTTGGTATCTTGTCTCTAAGACGCTCCAAAGCATCTACCCTGATATTTCTACTGAGAGTTCCACTGAAGAATTGTCCCAACTCTTGCAATCTGCTTTGTATAAGTCAGGGCGGCCCAATCCTCTAAGGATAACAGGTAAAATCATTTGAAGTAGGACGTGGTAGTCATGAGTTTTCAACCCTTGTACCTTGTTTCCATCTGCACTGACTCTCCTTTCAGGGTTGGAAGCAAATCCATGTGGGAATCTCACATGTGACAGGACCTCGCATAATTCTTTTCTTTTTACCTTGTCCAAGACGTATACAACTGGTGCCATATCCCGTGGTTTACCTTCATCTTGCACCAGCAAATCCTGTCTAATACCCAGGTGTGTCAAATCAATCCTAGATTTTAAGGTATCTTTCGTCTTGCCTTCAATATTATGAAGTGTGTCGATAATGCTGTCACATATATTTTTCACGATGTGAATCACATCAAGATTATGCTTGTCAACGTTCTAAGACCGAGGCGCCAAGACTTGCCTGCCTGCGGGCTTGTGCGTGGCTCCCCCAATGGCCTGGTACGGCGCATCTTCAGCAACAACCGCTCAAGACCTTCGCGAGGCGGACGACACCAAGACCTCCTCAGGAGCAGCCTCACTAGGCTGGCTCCCGAGGAGCATAGATCTCTATGCAAGGGGTACCTCGCGAGGTTCACGTCATGTCAGCCATGACGACCAAGGCCAGGCGGGCGCCAGCGGGCGCAATGTACCAGTTTCCTCTTTGGTGCTAAAGAGGCAAACACAGGTGAGGAGTCCCGAGGCGTCAGGCAAAGGTTTCTATATCAGTGCAACGAGACCAAGACCAGCAAGACGGCAGGACGAAGGTCATCACGGAGCCCACGGTGGTGTCACCACCAAAGCCTTTGATAGGCGAATACCACCTTTTGTCAGGATAGCTTGTACTAGTTCTCCCCCTTCAAACTTGGCCGTTGTGGGATCCCTTCCCGCCTAACTTTTGGGAAGAGGACGAGGGCCTCTATAAATAGGACTAGCCACCACCACAGAGAGGGAGATCGATTCCACCCGAACGAGTTCACCAGCTCATTGAGCCCAAGAACACCTTACCTCATGAGGTCGTTCACCCACTGTACTAGTTCATACTTAGCCCCTCGAGGCAATCCACCACCACACTGGAGTAGGGTATTACACCACAAGGTGGACCGAACCAGTATAAGCCTATGTGTCTCTTATTCCTTGGGTTCATCGATCTAGGCCGTGAGATCGTTGAGCGAGCGAGCTTGGAAGAGAGTGTTCTTCGTGCACACCCAATAGTTCGAACCTCACAGGGTTTTTCCGCAACCTGTAATCCGACATTTGGTACGCCAGGTAGGGGTGCGCCAAAGCCCCTCTTCCGTCGATCGACCCGTCGACACCCCACGATTTCGATGTCGGGCGACCCGGGGGGCCACACCGACCATTGGGCTGCTTGGCCCGTTCGGGCGGCACCGTCCGCCCAAGAAGATCTCAACTCTGCACTCCAGGTGGCCCGTACGCCACCAAACACCGCCGGACACGGGCGGCACGGACCGACGCCTTCCACCCTCTCGTCACGGCGCGCATGCGCCACCATGCGATATTCAGGCTACACAGCGGCAACGACATCGCACACCCGACGGGAGCAGGCGAACATGCGAGCCGCTCTAATCATGGTGCGGGAGCTACATCGATGCAGGCTGGCGGAGAGCAGCCACGATGCGCTACTGGAACGCATTGCTGAACTGCTGGATGCTGACTCTAGAGGTACACCGCCCTTCTATTCCTTGCCCACGCCTCAGGTCGTGGCAGAGGCATGCGCGAGGCACCGGCGAGCTCGCGCGCCCCCCGGAGTGCCAGGGGCACCAGACAACACCAATGTGAACCCCGGCGTGACTCGTCCTGCCGCGGCGGCGCCGTCGCTAGGCGGGACAAGCACTGATGGGCCGCCTCGAGGACGCGCTGGAGTGCCACCCAGCGGCCACCAGGGCAAGGCGCCCCGACTCGTGGCTCAAGACGCGGGGCATCCAGGCGATGGCTCCGGCAGGGTGGCCGAAGACGCCTACGTCCCCCGCATGGTGAACCTGGGGTACACGCCGGGAGAAGGCTCGTTCCCCGAGCCAGGATGGGAACGCGGAGCACTCGAGACCGGGGCCGTCCATGAGTCGCCAGGGGGCTTCACCGACCACTTCGGTGACGATGACGGCGGGGTACAGCCAGTGTTTCAGGAACAAGTTGACACTAACCATGGGCTGCAGGTGAACGAGACCGCAGCAGCGGTCGGAGACCCCAGGGCGGTGGCTCCGCCCCCAATTGGAGTGGTGCACTGTAGGCTGTGCGGGGGCTGGGCAGGGCCTTCCCAGCTGCACGGAACAACGCGCTGCATGGAGGTAGGTCCTTTGTCGGGGGAGGCGCCGGCGAGCCTTCCCCCCTGGCAGAGGGCCCGTGGTCGCCGAGGGTGCCGCTAGCGTCCTCCTTGCCCCTTGGTCTCGTCTTGGTATCTAGACGCACCAATGGTGGTCGGGGGGGGGAGGGGGGGGCACAGGGCGGGGCCCTCGTCTGGCAATGCGAAGCAAGGCTCGCGCCTGTGAAGGTCTACTCTTGTGACACTCTCACTTAATAATGAGTGGGGTTGTACACACCCCGGAGTCTCTGAAGTGCCGCACTCGGGCCTCGGGGGCTCCTGCCCACGTCCTAGTGGAAGCACCATGCTCCGCGCTAGGCGTCGACACTGTCGCCCAATGACTATGCTCACAGCCAGTGAAAGCACTTAGCTCCTTGCTGGTGGGAAGACCAGAAGACTAGCTAGGTGACGGACGTGGCCATTTGCTTTCATCCCTTCTTTCTGTAACTCGATTCGCCGCCCTTTTTCTAGTTGAACTTGAAGTTGTATTTTCGTTCACTAGTGTGGGGGAGTCTTTTCTCGTTCGTTTTGATTTCTTGCGTTTTGATTGCGTGGTTTATTTCAAGGCTAGCGCCTGCTACCCCTCCCCTTGCGAGCGCCTCGCGAGCGGGGGCTGGGCGTGGTATGCGCATGTTGACCGCACTCGGGCAAACCGGGTGGTGGCAAATCCCCCAGGACCAAGAGTGCAATTGCCACAGGTCCACTGCGCACACACCCTGCCATGGTCTGGCATTCACTCCTCGCGAGGCCCTCTCGGGCGAACTAGCAAGCTCCTCGGGATGTCCAGAACCTCGCGAGCCCACGGGGGGCTCCCCTCAGGAGGAAAGCACATCAGCAACTACAAAACTAGCTCAAGGCCTGCTAGGGTTGAGGTAATTAGCAAGCCTGCTGAGGGGCTCGTGAGCTTGCAGAAGCGTGTTGCAAGTCCGGTCTAAGAAATAGAACTTTAATTTACATACACGAGCCCCCCCCCCTCCAAAACGCTCTTACGCCTTCCGGGGCCGTGTCCAAGTCTTTGCATGCAGGTTCAAGCGAAGGAGCGCGGGCTCAATTGGACATGGCGCTCGCAGCGTCATCGTGATCGCTCGCGTACACGCTGTTGGCGCTATCGCCAACGTCATCTTCACCATCATCATCCATGTTGTCTTCGTCCGCCACGACCACCACAGCGTCGTCCTCAATGGCGAAAGCCCTGACCAGAGCGTCCACGTTGTCGTCCACCCAGCGCACCAAGTTGTCCCGGATGGCCCCGGGCACTGGGGCGATAGCGACGTCGAAGTTGAAGTGGGGGTCGAGGTCCTTTTGATGACTAAAGATGTGGGAGAACGAGCGCCCGAGGAGGCCTCGGCTCCTTTCCTCAACAAGCTCGCGAGCCCTTGCTGCCCGGTCCTCCAGGTGCGTTACAACGTCGGTGAAGAAGTGGAGGTGGCTGGAGTAGTCTTCCACACGGGGATGAGGGATGTTCTCCTCGCAGATGACACCCAGTGCCCGATTAGCCCTCACTCTCAGGGCCTGGAGCATGGGGGTGTGCTCACGCTACAACGTCTGCCGACGCACGCCTCCTCCCTGTTCTGCTGCGTGAGGGACGCAGTGTCATCAATCTACTGCTAGAGCAAAAGCAGATCAGCGCGAGCCTCAGCCAGGTCGGCCTAGGCGGAAGTCTGGGCCGCCATAGCGGACCTCGCGCGCTGCTCCGCCTTGTCCAACCCAGACCTAAGGGTGGAAATCCTGCCCTCAACTTTGGCCTCCGAGAGCTTCAGCTTCAGACCGTGCTCATTGGCAAGACCCGTGCGAGACTTCGCCACCCTCCGGTCGACCTCCTCCTGGATTCTGGCTTCGCGGGCGGAGATGGTCCTCAGCCATGGCCACATAGAGCTCCCTCGTCTCCAGCTGCTCATGTTCCAGGACGCGCTCCAAGGCCTCCAGTGCCAGTGCCTCCTCGCGCTTCAGGATCTCCTTCTCTTCGGAAGGCACTCCCCTCATCGACGCCAAGACGGTCCGGCGCGCCTGATAACCCACAAGTATAGGGGATCAATTGTATCCTCTTTCAATAAGTAAGAGTGTCGAACCCAACGAGGAGCTAAAGGTAGAACAAATACTCCCTAAAGTTCTATCGACCACCGATACAACTCTACGCACGCTTGACGTTCGCTTTACCTAGAACAAGTATGAAACTGGAAGTACTTTGTAGGTGCTGTTGGATAGGTTTGCAAGAAAATAAAGAGCACGGAAATAAAAACTAGGAGCTGTTGTAAGTAAAGAAGCAATAAAGTAAATATAGCGAGTGTGGAAAAGTGGTGGTAGGAGTTGCGAAATTGTCCCTTAAGAAATTGACTACTTTACTAGACCGATAGCAAGTTTCATGTGGGAGAGGCCACTACTAGCATGTTATTCCTTACTTGGAATTCTATGCACTTATGATTGGAACTATTAGCAAGCATCCGCAACTACTAATGTTCATTAAGGTAAAACCCAACCATAGCATTAAGATATATTGGTCCCCCTTCATTCCCGTATGCATCAATTTCTATGCTAGGCTGAAGCTTCTGTCACCCTTGCCCTCCAATACATAGTCCTATCAACATACAACTAACCCTATGGTGTGATCCACGCGCGCGCTCATATGATGGGCACCAAAGAACAGCAACATAACCACAAGCAAATTAAATCAATCATAGCAATTCATCAACCACCGATAGGACAACGAAAATCTACTCAGACATCATAGGATGGCAACACATCATTGGATAATAATATTAAGCATAAAGGACCATGTTCAAGTAGAGGGTACAACGGGTTGCAGGAGAGTGGACCGCTGTAGATAGAGGGGGGAAGGTGATGGAGATGTTGGTGAAGATGGCGGAGGTGTTGGTGTAGATCGCGGTGATGATGATGGCCCCCGGCGGCATTCTGGCGCCACCGGAAGCGAGGAGGAGAGAGCCCCCCTTCTTCTTCTTCTTCCTTGACCTTCTACCTAGATGGGAGAAGGGTTTCCCCTCTGGTCCATGGTCTCCATGGCGTGGGAGGGGCGAGAGCCCCTCCGAGATTGGATCTGTCTCTCTATCTCTCTCTGTTTTTGTGTTCTCTTCTGCTGCCCTTTCACCGTTTCGGGTATATATGGAGATCCGTAACTCCGATTGGATTGAGATCTTCGCCGTGATTTTTTACCAAAAAATAGCTTTCTTGTGGCCGAAGAAGGGCATCAACCGCCTTACGGGTGGCCCGGGATGGTCAGGGGCGCGCCCCCCTACCTCGTGGCCACCTTGGACACCATTTCGCATTGATCTTTCTCCCAGATTTTCCAAATATTCCAAAAATAAGCTCCGTCCGTTTTTATCCCGTTTGGACTCCATTTGATATGGATATTCTACGAAACCAAAAACATGCAACAAACAGGAACTAGCACTAGGCACTGGATCAATATGTTAGTCCTAAAAATAGTATAAAAAGTTGCCAAAAAGTATATGAAAGTTGAATAATATTGGCATGGAACAATCAAAAATTATAGATACGACGGAGACGTATCAACATCCCCAAGCTTAATTCCTGCTCGTCCTTGAGTAGGTAAATGATAAAAAAATAATTTTTGATGTGGAATGCTACCTAGCATAATCTTGATCATATGTCTAATCATGGCATGAATATTAAGACACGAGTGATTGAAGGCAATAGTCTATCCTTTGACATAAAAACAATAATACTTCAAGCATACCAACCAAGCAATTATGTCTTATTGAAATAACATAGCCCAAGAAAGCTCATGCCTACAAAATCATATAGTTTGGCTATGCTCCATCATCACCACACCAAATATTCACATCATGCACAACCCCGATGACTAGCCAAGCAATTGTTTCATACTTTTGACGTTTCTCAAACCTTTTCAACTTTCACGCAATACATGAGCGTGAGCCATGGACATAGCACTATAGGTGGAATAGAATATGATGATGGGGGTTATGTGGAGAACACAAAAAAGGAGAAAGTCTCACATCGACGCGGCTAATCAACGGGCTATGGAGATGCCCATCAATTGATGTCAATGTGAGGAGTAGGGATTGCCATGCAACGGATGCACTAGAGCTATAAGTGTATGAAAGCTCAAACTGAAACTAAGTGGGTGTGCATCCAACTTGCTTGCTCATGAAGACCTAGGGCATTTGAGGAAGCCCATCGTTGGAATATACAAGCCAAGTTCTATAATGAAAATTACCACTAGTATATGAAAGTGATAACTCAAGAGACTCTCTATATGAAGAACATGGTGCTACTTTGAAGCACAGGTGTGGTAAAAGGATAGTAACATTGCCCCTTCTCTCTTTTTCTCTCATTATTTTGGTGGGCTTCTTTGGCCTCTTTTTTTTTTATTTGGGCTTCTTTGGCCTCTTTTATTTTGATAACCTCACATGGGACAATGTTCTAATAATGATGATCATCACACTTTCATTTACTTACAACTCAATACTACAACTCGATAGTAGAACAAAGGTATGACTCTATATGAATGCCTCCGGTGGTGTACCGGGATGTGCAATGATCTAGCGTAGCAACGACATCAAAAAATGGACAAGCCATGAAAACATCATCCTAGCTATCTTACGATCATGTGAAGCAATATGACAATGAATGCTCAAGTTATGGATATGATGATGATGGAAGTTGCATGGCAATATATCTCGGAATGGCTATGGAAATGCCATGATAGGTAGGTATGGTGGTTGTTTTGAGGAAGATATAAGGAGGTTTATGTGTGACAGAGTGTATCGTATCACGGGGTTTGGATGCACCGGCGAAGTTTGCACCAACTCTCGAGGTGAGAAAGGGCAATGCACAGTACCGAAGAGGCTAGCAATGATGGAAGGGTGAGAGTGCGTATAATCCATGGACTCAACATTAGTCATAAAGAACTCACATACTTATTGCAAAAATCTGTTAGTCATCGAAACAAAGTACTACGCGCATGCTCCTAGGGGGATAGATTGGTAGGAAAAGACCATCGCTCGTCCCCGACCGCCACTCATAAGGAAGACAATCAATAAACACCTCATGCTCCGACTTCGTTACATAACGGTTGACCATATGTGCATGCTACGGGACTTGCAAACCTCAACACAGGTACTTCTCAATTTCACAATTACTCGACTAGCATGACTCTAATATCACCACCTTTATATCGCTAAACTATTGCAAGGAATCAAACACATCATATTCAGTGATCTACAAGTTTTATGTAGGATTTTATGACTAACCATGTGAATGACCAATTCCTGTCATCTCTCTAAATAGATATAAGTGAAGCAAGAGAGTTTAATTCTTTCTACAAAAGATATGCCCATGCTCTAACAAATATAAGTGAAGCAAAAGAGCATTCTACAAATGGCGGTTGTCTAAGTGAAGAGAAACAGGCAAGCCAAGCTTCAAATGATATAAGTGAAGCACATGAAGCATTCTATAAAGCCATACTCAAAAGATTTAAGTGAAGTGCAATGAGCATTCTATAAATCAACCAAGGACTATCTCATACCAGCATGGTGCATAAAAGAAAAATGAAAACTAAATGCAAAAGACGCTCCAAGATTTGCACATATCACATGAATGAAACGAATCCGAAAACATACCGATATTTGTTGAAGAAAGAGGGGATGCCTTCCGGAGCATCCCCAAGCTTAGATGCTTGATTCTCCTTGAATATTTACTTGGGGTGCCTCGGGCATCCCCAAGCTTGAGCTCTTGCCTCTCTTCCTATCACATCGAGACCTCCTCGATCATCGAACACTTCATCCACACAAAACTTCAACAGAAAACTCGGTAACATCCGTTAGTATAATAAAGTAAATCACTACTCTAAGTATTGTTGAAAACCAATTCATATTTTGTTTTTCATTGTGTCTACTGTAATATAACTTTTTCATGGCTTAATCCACTGATATAAATTGATAGTTTCATCAAAACAAGCAAACTATGCATCAAAAACTGAATCTGTCTAAAACAGAACAGTCTATAGCAATCTGAACATTCATCATACTTCTGGTACTTGAACAATTCTGCCAAAATTAGAAAAAATAAAAACAATGTACAGCAATACAGTGCAAAAATAATCAGAACCGTTTGACGTTGCTGTAAAAAATTAAAATTCGCGCACTACAGCCAAAGTTTCTGTCCATCACCACACAAACCAACAAGCATTGTAAACATCCTTAAGGCAAACCTTGGCACATTATTTTTATTTCTAAACTTTATAATAGCACACAACAGAAATAAATGAACCTCTCAAACTTCCGGGTTGTCTCCCTGGCAGCGCTTTCTTTAAAGCCATTAAGCTAGGCATATAGTGCTCAAGTAATGGATCCACCCGGATCCCAAGGTATATCAAAGCCAATTTTAATTAGCGATGATTTGTAATTTAGTAGTGAGCACAAAACAACATGTATCATGTAATTAATAAGTCTAACTCTCTTCCTATTCATCGGCATGTCATGAAAGAACAATTCATGCACATAAAGTAAAGGCCAATGCATAGTATAAACAGATTCGTGCAATTTTATCATGTGGGAAACATAGAGAGGTGGAGATACAGTTCCTCTCTCATAATAATTGCAAGTAGCAGCAGCAAGCACATGCATATTATATCTATCAAAATCATCATGTGCAACGGTAACAGGCAACCCACCAATATAATCCTTAATAAATGCAAGCTTCTCCGATATAGTATAATCGGGAGAATTCAAAAAGATAATAGGACTATCATGCGTGGGTGCAATAGCAACAGTTTCATGTTTAACATAAGTAACTATAGCAAGTTCATCTCCATAAGCATAATTCATATTGGCATCTTGGCCACAAGCATAGCAAGCATCATCAAAAAGGGATATTTCAAGAGAATCAACGGGATCATAACAATCATCATAGCAATCATCCTTCGGTAAGCACGAAGGGAAATTAAACAATGTATGAGTTGAAGAGTTACTCTCATTAGGAGGTGGGCACGGGTAGCTAATCCGCTCTTCCCCATTTTGTACTTCGCTCTCCTCATCATCTTTTTCATCCAATGAGCTCACAGTTTCATCAATTTCTTCTTCCATAGACTCCTGCAAAATATTAGTCTCCTCTTGGACAGTGGAGTAGTCCTCGATATATGGTTCAACATAGGGATTAGAAGCATAATTATCATAGCAATATTTAAGTATGACAAAATTTTCAGAATTGTGAAAAGTAGCATCATACTTTACAATCAAAGAAGCAATTTCATAAGCACCCTTAAAAGCAACAAATTCTTCAATTTGTTGAACATCATAGTAACTATAAACACCTTTAGCACACGAAGATACGATTCCATTATCACTAAACTCACATTGATAGGGAAGGTGTGTTGACACACAAACACGTCACGTGTACCCTCGACGCCGGGGGTGATGCACTGCAGCTCACGTCGAAGGAGACCCGACCGACAACAAGGATCACGGAGGACAGTCGGTGGCGCGCTGAAGACCCAAAACCCGACGCCTCGGGAGGTACCCGTCGAGTAGCCTTGGCGACTATGGGCTGCTCCAGGTCGATTCGCTCGCCCCTGGAGCCTCGTGGATCGCTGCCCTCCAACACAAAGAACGAACAAAGAACGAGAAAGAAAGATACAAGGGTAGGGGATAAAGATAGATGAACAGGAAAGTGTAATAGATTGATTGGTTCGATTGGTGTTGTTCAATCGGCCGTCACCCCCAACATATATAAGAGGCGGCTGGACTTCTCGTACAAGTAAAGGATTCATCTAGGCTTTCCTTACATGAAAAATTACATCAATTCACGTCCTAGAGTCCTAGTTCTATTCCAACTCTGATTCAGTCTGAATCTGGCCCAAACTCTGTCTTCCTTCTTGCGCGGGCCGTCGAGCTTGCATATGATCTCCGATTAAGACGGCCCAAGTATCAAACATGTGCGCCTCGACGATACGAACAACTCTTATGTTGAGCACTTTTTCAATAAGGCCATGTTGTGACGCCCGGGTAATTAGGCTACAGTAATCCCACGTTAATGATGCCACGTCACCACAGTTACTGTTGTTAATCTCGTGTTAGTTCAAAATCGATTCAAAATTTAAACTTAAAATAAAGTCAAACGGTAAAGATTTTCAAATATTAAAACTAAAATGTTGGGGTGTTGCCAAATAATGCATAGCTAATTATCGTGGAAAACCACACTTTTATAAAATGACTAAATACTTTAAAATGAAATAAAATAGAAAAGAAAATAAATAAAGAAAAGAAAAAAGAAAACAAAGCTAAAAAAAGAGAAAGCAAACCACCCCACTGGGCTCCGGCCCAGCAGACCACAGGCCCAACTGGGCCAACCCACCAGGCCCATCCGGGCCTCCTTATCCCCCACTCCACGAAACCCTAGCCACGAAACCCCCACTCCCCCTCTCGCTCCCCCCCACTGGATCTGGATCGGGGCGCGATGCCCCGACTCCACCGCCCGACGCCTCACCACTGCCGACGCTGCCCCGCCGCTCGATGCCTGGAACCGAACCACCCTGCCGCCCCGGTCGCAGGATCCTCGCCGCCCGGAGCTCGACGCACCTCCGCCTTCGATGGACTGCCTCCTCTTCGTCACACGTTGTCCCCGCCTCTTCCTCACGCTACCCCCTCTCGAGCTGGACGTAATCGCCCCTCCGCCCTCGTCGCCGGCGGGCCGGACGCCGCTCCGACCGCACCACCGACGCCCTTCCATCTCCTCGAGCCCATTGCCACTCCTCTGCAACACAAGTGAGGCACGGCCTCCCTCTCTCCCTCTCTCTACTCGTTGTAGGCCTCGTGCCCTCGCAGCCCGATGCCGCTCGTCGCACCCTTGTCTTCCTCTGCCTGTGCCGGCCGCGCCCTTGGACGCGCCCGTGCGCGCGAGGCCGCGCCTCGAACGAGCCTTCCGCACCGCACGCCCATGTCGCTGCCTCATGCCGATGGCCTCGCCCAGTTCCGCATCTGCTGTGCCCCAGCCTGCCCCGGCGTGCCTACGCCTCGTCGGCGTTGCTCCTATCCCGGGCCATGCCCTGCTCCCCCATTGCGCTGTGCGCTCGTCGCCGGCGCTCCTCTGTGAGCGGTCGCGCGGTTCCAAGCAATGGCTGCTTGTCCCACTGCCACTGGGGCCAACCCCTAAAAAAATGAATAACCAAAATAAATAAATAATATAGGATAAATATTTAATTAATTATTTGTATAATTAACCTAATTAATTGTTTTGGCTAGCCTAATAGAATATGTCAGTGGAACCCCTAGTTAAACTAAACTCTTGAACTTAACCCTAGACAATGACATGTGGGGCCCCCGTGAACTGTTCATTTGGATAAGGCTCACACAGTCAGCCGTTGACTTTGACTCTAGGCCCACTATCAGCCTCACATGCAAAAGTGTGGGTACACTTTCTGGTACTCGTAGGCCGTAGCATTTAGATATTATAAATGATTTTCGAATTAAGGTAATTCCAGTAATTTCAGAAATTCAATTAAACTTTAGAAAATCATATAAATTAAACCGTAAGTCGGATGGGAAAACTTTGTGCATGAAAGTTGCTCAGAACGACGAGACGAATCCGGATACGCAGCCCGTTCGTCCACCACACACCCCTAAAATATCAAACTCGCAACTTTCCCCCTCCGGTTCATCTGTCCGAAAATACGGAACACCGAGGATACTTTCCCGGATGTTTTCCCCCCTCACCGGTATCACCTCATACCGCGTTAGAACACGTCTAGCTCTGCTTGTTGTTCTGTTATGCACTTGCTTGCTATGTATTTACTGTTTCTCCCCCTCTTCTCTCCGGTAGACCCCGTGACGATGCTGATGCCCCTGTGGTCGACTACGTCACCGACGACCCCTCCTTCTTGTCTGAGCAACCAGGCAAGCCCCCCCTTTGATCACCAGATATCGCCTATTCTTCTCTAACTGCTTGCATTAGAGTAGTGTAGCATGTTACTGCTTTCCGTTAATCCTATCCTGATGCATAGCCTATCCTTGCTACTATTGTTGTTACCTTTACCTGCAATCCTAAATGCTTAGTATAGGATGCTAGTATTCCATCAGTGGCCCTACATTCTTGTCCGTCTGCCATGCTATACTATCGGTCCGTGATCACTCGGGAGGTGATCACGGGTATATGCTATATACTTTATACATGATACATGTGGTGACTAAAGTCGGGTTGGCTCGAGGAGCACCCACGAGTGATTCACGGATTGGGGGCTGAAAGGACCTTTGTCCCACGGCCCTCTGTGTGGATCTTTGTGGCAGAGCAACAGGGCAGGTTGAGACCGCCTAGGAGAGAGGTGGGCCTGGTCCTATTCGGCGTTCGCGGATACTTAACACGCTTAACGAGATCTTGGTATTTGATCTGAGTTGGGTCGTTGACCTTATGCGCACTAACCGCCACGTGGGACAAGATATGAGCAACCGGCATCGTGGTATCAGCCGAAGCATTTCGTGACGTCAGCGACTGATCGAAGCGCGCCGGATTGGACTGGAACGCCTGCTAGGCTAGGTCTGCTTCCGGCCGCCCTCGCAACATGCAGGTGTGCTAAGGGCGATGGGCCCAGACCCCTGTGCGCTTAGGTTTAGACCGGCGTGCTGACCTCTCTGTTGTGCCTAGGTGGGGCTGCGACGTGTTGATCTTCCGCGGCCGGGCATGACCCAGAAAAGTGTGTCCGGCCAAATGGGATCGAGCGTGTCGGGTAATGTGGTGCACCCCTGCAGGGAAGTTTGTCTATTCGAATAGCCGTGATCTTCGGTAACAGGACGACTTGGAGTTGTACCTTGACCTTATGACAACTAGAACCGGATACTTAATAAAACACACCCTTTCAAGTGCCAGATACAACCCGGTGGTCGCTCTCTAACAGGGCTACGAGGAGAGGATCGCCGGGTAGGATTATGCTATGCGATGCTGCTTGGAGGACTTCAGTCTACTCTCTTCTACATGCTGCAAGACGGAGGATGCCTGAAGCGTAGTCTTCGACAGGATTAGCTATCCACCTCTTATTCTGGCATTCTGCAGTTCAGTCCATTGATATGGCCCTTTACACATATACCCATGCATATGCAGTGTAGCTCCTTGCTTGCGAGTACTTTGGATGAGTACTCACGGTTGCTTTCTCCCCCCTTTTCCCCCCTTTCCTTTCTACATGGTTGTCGCAACCAGATGTCGGAGCTCAGGAGCCAGATGCCACCATCGATGATGACTCCTACTACACCGGAGGTGCCTACTACTACGTGCATCCCGCTGACGACGACTAGGAGTAGTTAGGAGGATCCCAGGTAGGAGGCATGCGCCTCTTTCGATCTGTATCCCAGTTTGTGCTAGTCTTCTTAAGGCAAACTTGTTTAACTTATGTCTGTACTCAGATAATGTTGCTTCTGCTGACTCGTCTATGATCGAGCACTTGTATTCGAGCCCTCGAGGCCCCTGGCTTGTATTATGATGCTTGTATGACTTATTTATGTTTTAGAGTTGTGTTGTGATATCTTCCCGTGAGTCCCTGATCTTGATCGTACACGTTTGCGTGCATGATTAGTGTACAATTGAAATGGGGGCGTCACAAGTTGGTATCAGAGCCGACTGCCTGTAGGAATCCCCCTTCCACACTCCTTGGCCGAAGTCGAGTCTAGACATTGCAAAACTTTTACTAACATGGCTGTGTGTCTTACGGGCACACGTCGTCATTGGGTGGTAGTAGGATCTTTTATTCCTCGACCTATACTCTGGGACTCTGACATCTCTTCTATTCGGGTTAAACGATTATACTAACTCCGACTCTAGGTTCTCGATAATACTTTCTCCCGGAGAGCCCCTTATTACAGATGATCGTCTGCTGCACCAGAAGAATCCGAAGATACTCTCCGATGTTCTCTTGAGACTTTATGGCGTCACTTTTGCAATTCCCCTCCATCGATAAACCCCTATGGATAACCACGTATACTCGCCATTCATACAATGCTTCCCAGTTGATCTTGTTATTACAAGATACATCGAAATTCTCTCTATTATTTCAAGAATACTTTGTGCCTACTGCCTTGCAGTTCTTTGCCACATGAATAGCCCTACAGATAATTCCTTGCTCTTACCGAGTATCCGCTCATCCCCAGTTGTTCAGGTGTTTCACAAAAGTCTTTGAAATACTATTCAATCCTCCGAAAATCCTTAGCAGCTTTATTGCTTGCAAATAGTTGTCTACTTGCATTATGGATGCTTCCCATATATCTGGCAATATTCACTAGTATCTTTTGACATCGTCATTTTGATCCTATTGATTCAACATGTGTGCGAATGCACACAATCATCTATCAACCCTTCTAAGTTATCTTTCCGGCTCACACATCATTTTGAACATGAGCTGGTTCTCGACCAAACTATTTGTCGTCAATTGTGCCACTGGTCTATCCAACTTATCCATCCTTGATCAGAGTGACTACTTCTGATCCTTTGTTTTGGAAATCGTAATTTATTTGTTATCTAAGCATCGAATTATTCAGATGTTCTATAATATGATGCCCGTGCATTCTTCTTCCTCTGGCTGAGTACCGATGCTCACATCAGATCCCTTGTGGACCATTGGTTCCTTTGTTGGATTTTATCCGACAGTGTCCTTCATATTGAATAACCTTGAGAGCCTTTCCATGGGTATATAATGCCTTTGGTAAATTGTATCATCTGCTTTTGAACAATGCTCTACTTCGAGCTTGTATTATTTACCCCGAAGTTTGTGGTATATGTTCCTAAGATGCCCTGATGGGTTGAACCTATGCCTTTTTCTAATCTGTGTGAACCCGAAAACTACTACGGGTCATACTCTACGGTTGTTATGTCAAATAAAACTTCAACACTACAACTTAGTTGAAGGCGAGAATTGAATGAAAGGTTATGCATTGGAGAAGTGGGAGTCGACCTTGAACTTTGTGTTCATGCCCATGGACACGATGTAGATCCTATCGTGGAAGCTTCTTGTAATAATAACTATTTCCTTGATATAATATCTTTTGGTATCTGTGAATTGATCCTTTGCAAACGTGGTTCCGACCATATTTTCTCCTTGATTTTTACTTCACCATTCCCTTGATGTGATGTCTTCGCTGATCGATTACATCTTCTTGAAATCTCTCGATAAATGTGTCATCATCATCGTCAACATTTTCTAACGTTGATCATGCTACCTAAGCCCATCTTTCGGGTACACCTTTCAATCGATGTTCAACTGTGCATGCTTTCCTCGAGCATACATCATTATATCATTTGATCTGACAAATGTTATCTCCTTGTTCACATAATTGTGGAAACCCATCCTTTCGAAATCTCGATGAATTGTCACTGAGTTCATCAACTACTTCCTTATTCCTTCATTGGTTTAATGATGAGCTCTTGTTCTGAAACTCCCTTCCATAGTACATTTCCCGAGAATCTTACAATGTCATCTCATCAATTTGTTTTGCACCTTTTCTTCTCAGGCATCCTAAGTCAGAGGTATCCTGACACCAATCAGATCTGAATCTCGGTTAGATATGATGGTGGGAACATATTTCCAAGAGTTATAACATTGGTCTTAATATGACCCGGTAAGGTGATGTCGTGCCTAGCACACCTGGTCGGAGGCCCTATTGTTATAGTTCCCCTTTCGGCGAGGTTACCCATTCTTCCATGGGGAAACTGTAAGACTTATTCTGCAAGTTGTTCCTGATGAATCCTTCTTGTATCCAAAGTCCGATCTTTGCTTGAAGACCATGTCAATGCTATCTTGAAGCAAGTCTGTGGTACTCCGATTTTCAATAAGAGCATTTGAAGCCCAATGCTAAATGTTTCTTGCTCAATTATCCAAACACCGTTGTATGGGTAATGTCATGAAATTTCTCTCCCCTTACCTAAAGGGTTTTCTACATTATCTCCTGTCGTGGATATCTTGCTCTGCTTGTCCTTGGAAAGGATATACTCCTGAAATATGTGTTTAAACATATTTTTCCTTTCCATTGTCCTGTTTAACCTGATGATCACATTTTCTTTTCCATTGGTTTGTTTGACCTTTCTTGTGATCTATATAACCTAAGTAGTAATAATTCACTTCTTATGTAAACACCTCGGTGTACAACTCTGCCAGTGAGACCCTGTTACTATTGTTGAAAACATTCCGGTAACCACCGATGGATAAGAACTTTGCCTATTGGTCTGCCTCGTTCAACGAGCAAGAATTGGTTCTCTTCGTCCCTCACCCTTGGTACCGATGTTGCCGACATAACTGACAGGTTATTCTCTGACATGCCTTGCTTACATGATCATGCAAGGCGTCATCCCCTTCCTACCTTTAACCCACATGGTGGGCCCATAACCCACAGTTCCATAGGATCGAAACCTGACTCTCATGTACACCCTGTTGTCAAAGTTATTCCTCACGCTAGACTTCGTATGTAATTCACGGGCCACCTGCTTAGTGATCTATTCTGGTATCAGACGCAATACTTATTCCCATTGCTCTGAACCCCTTTCACATTTCGTATCAGGCAACAAATGATTGCCTATCCTCTTGATACTTCTTATTGCACCTTCTTACCTTGCTCTCGATATTTTCTTCAGTTTCAATTCGAGAGTTACTTTCTGCCACATTCCCTGATGTTATCGACCAGGTAGTCAACCTTGTAAAGGTCTGTTCTTTCGGAATAACCACCCTTTATTATTTCGTAAGAACGATGGAGATCCTGAAGAAAGGACGACAATTTCATCATGATGCGTTGAAGCAGAGGACTGAAGACACCAATGTAATGGATCGACCTCTTCGAGAAGAGCGACTATGACCGAGAAGAATCGTTAGAATTTCGTAACCAGATCCCTTCCCCCCTTATAACCGTTCCTAAATCTCGGGACGAGATTTCTTGTAATGGAGGAGAATTGTGACGCCCGGGTAATTAGGCTACAGTAATCCCACGTTAATGATGCCACGTCACCACGGTTACTGTTGTTAATCTCGTGTTAGTTCAAAATCGATTCAAAATTCAAACTTAAAATAAAGTAAAACGGTAAAGATTTTCAAATATTAAAACTAAAATGTCCGGGTGTTGCCAAATAATGCATAGGTAATTATCATGGAGAAACCACACTTTTATAAAATGACTAAATACTTTAAAATGAAATAAAATAGAAAAGAAAATAAATAAAGAAAAGAAAACAGAAAACAAAGCTAAAAAAAGAGAAAGCAAACCCCCCCACTGGGCTCCGGTCCAGCAGACAACAGGCCCAACTGGGCCAACCCACCAGGCCCAGCCGGACCTCCTTATCCCCCCACTCCACGAAACCCTAGCCACGAAACCCCAACTCCCCCTATCGCACCCCCCCGCTGGATCTGGATCGGGGCGCGATGCCCCGACTCCACCGCCCGACGCCGCACCACTGCCAACGCCGCCCCGCCGCTCGACGCCTAGAACCGAACCAACCCGCCGCCCCGGTCGCAGGATCCTCGCCGCCCGGCGCTCGACGCACCTCCGCCTTCGACGGACTGCCTCCTCTTCGTCACATGCTGTCCCCGCCTCTTCCTCGCGCTACCCCCTCCCGATCTGGACGCCATCGCCCCTCCGCCCTCGTCGCCGGCGGCCCGGACGCCGCTCCGACCGCACCACCGACGCCCTTCCACCTCCTCGAGCCCATTGCCACTCCCCTGCATCGCAAGTGAAGCACGGCCTCCCTCTCTCCCTCTCTCTACTCGTTGTAGGCCTCGTGCCCTCGCAGATCGATGCCGCTCGTCGCGCCCTTGCCTTCCTCTGCCTGTGACGGCCGCGCCCCTGGACGCGCCCATGCGCGCGAGGCCGTGCCTCGAACGAGCCTTCCACACCGCACGCCCATGTCGCTGCAGCCTGCCTATGGCCTCGCCCAGTTCCGCATCTGCCGTGCCCCAGCCTGCCCTGGCGTGCCTGCGCCTCGTCGGTGTTGCTCCTATCCCGGGCCATGCCCTTCTCCCTTGTTGCGCTGTTCGCTCATCGTCGGCGCTCCTCTGTGAGCGGCCGCACGGTTCCAAGCGATGGTTGCTTGTCCCATTGCCACTGGGGCAACCCCTAAAAAATGAATAACCAAAATAAATAAATAAGATAGGATAAATAGTTAATTAATTATTTGGATAATTAACCTAATTAATTGGTTTATCTAGCCTAATAGAATATGTCAGTGAACCCCTAGTTAAACTAAACTCTTGAACTTAACCCTAGACAATGACATGTGGGGCCCCCGTGAACTGTTCATTTGGATAAGGCTCACACAGTCAGCCGTTGACTTTGACTCTAGGCCCACTGTCAGCCTCATATGCAAAAGTGTGGGTACACTTTCTGGTACCCGTAGGCCGTAGCATTTAGATATTATAAATAATTTTCGAATTAAGGTAATTCCAGTAATTTCAGAAATTCAATTAAACTTTAGAAAATCATATAAATTAAACAGTAAGTCGGATGGGAAAACTTTGTACATGAAAGTTGCTCAGAACAACGAGACGAATCCGGATGCGCAGCCCATTCGTCCGCCACACACCCCTAACATATCAAACTCACAACTTTCCCCCTCCAATTTATCTGTCCCAAAACACGGAACTCCGGGGATACTTTCCCGGATGTTTCCCCCCTCAACGGTATCACCTCATACCGCGTTAGAACACGTCTAGCTCTGCTTGTTGTCCTGTTATGCACTTGCTTGCTATGTATTTACTGTTTCTCCCCCTCTTCTCTCCGGTAGACCCCGTGACGATGCTGATGCCCTTGTGGTCGACTACGTCACCGACGACCCCTCCTTCTTGTCTGAGCAACCAGGGAAGCCCCCCCTTTAATCACCAGATATCGCCTATTCTTCTCTATATTGCTTTCATTAGAGTAGTGTAGCATGTTACTGCTTTCCGTTAATCCTATCCTGATGCATAGCCTGTCCTTGCTACTATTGTTGTTACCTTTACCTGCAATCCTAAATGCTTAGTATAGGATGCTAGTATTCCATCAGTGGCCCTACATTCTTGTCCGTCTGCCATGCTATACTATCGGGCCGTGATCACTCGGGAGGTGATCACGGGTATATGCTATATACTTTATACATGATACATGTGGTGACTAAAGTCGAATTAAACTCGAGGAGCACCCGCGAGTGAATCACGGATTGGGGGCTGAAAGGACCTTTGTCCCAATGGCCCTCTGTGTGGATCTTTGTGGCGGAGCGACAGGGCAGGTTGAGACCGCCTAGGAGAGAGGTGGGCCTGGCCCTGTTCAGCATTCGCGAATACTTAACACGCTTAACGAGATCTTGGTATTTGATTTGAGTTGGGTCATTGACCTTATACGCACTAACCGCCACGTGGGACAAGATATGGGCAACCGGTGTCGTGGTATCAGCCGAAGCATTTTGTGATGTCAGCGACTGAGCGGCGCGCGCCGGATTGGACTGGAATGCCTGCTAGGCTAGGTCTGCTTCCGGCCGCCCTCACAACGTGCAGGTGTGCTAAGGGCGATGGGCCCATACCCCTGTGCGCTTAGGTTTAGACCGGCGTGCTGACCTCTCTGTTGTGCCTAGGTGGGGCTGCGACGTGTTGATCTTCAGCGGCGGGCATGACCCGAAAAGTGTGTCCGCCAAGCGGGATTGGCGTGTCGGGTAATGTGGTGCACCCTGCAGGGAAGTTTATCTATTGAATAGGCGTGATCTTGATAACAGGGCGACTTGAGTTGTACCTTGACCTTATGACAACTAGAACCGGATACTTAATAAAACACACCCTTTCAAGTGCCGGCTACAACTCGGTGGTGGCTCTCTACTGAGGCTACGAGGAGAGGATCGCTTGATGAGGATTATGCTATGCGATGCTACTTGGAGGACTTGATCTACTCTCTTCTACATGCTTGCAAGGCGGAGGCTGCTCAAGCATAGTCTTGACAGGATTAGCTATCCCCTCTTATTACGGCATTCTGCAGATTCAGTCCAGCGATATGGCCCTTTACACATATACCCATGCATATGTAGTGTAGCTCCTTGCTTGCAGTACTTTGGATGAGTACTCACGGTTGCTTTCTCCCCCTTTCCTTTCTACCTGGTTGTCGCAACCAGATGTCGAACCAGGGCGGGCCACCGTCGACGACGACTCCTACTACACCGGAGGTGCCTACTACTACGTGCAACCCGCTGACGACGACCAGGAGTAGTTAGGAGGATCCCATGCAGGAGGCCTGCTCCTCTTTCGATCTGTATCCCAGTTTGTGCTAGCCTTCTTAAGGCAAACTTGTTTAACTTATGTCTGTACTCAGATATTGTTGCTTCCGCTGACTCGTCTATGATCAAGCACTTGTATTCGAGCCCTCGAGGCCCCTGGCTTGTATTATGATGCTTGTATGACTTATTTATGTTTTAGAGTTGTGTTGTGATATCTTCCCGTGAGTCCCTGATCTTAATCGTACACGTTTGCGTGCATGATTAGTGTACGATTGAATCGGGGGCATCACACATGTTGAATACTTTTCGAGGTCATCTTTACCTTCCAGTCGGACTCGGTCTTGCAGTAGACTGGATTATCCGAGTCTCGTAGTGAATTTTAGGCCATATACTATCTTTGATGGTGATGACTCCAAAACCAAAGTTTACCGTCTTGATGATATGCACAATTTCTGTATTGAACACTTCTTCATCCGAGGTCATCTTAATAAACTTTCGGGCATATGTTCAGTTTCACTCGGATTCGAGCTCATCCACTCGGATTAGAGTCATTTACTTGGATCGTCCGACTGGACTTTTTCACTCGGATGTTAGAGTATTTCACTCGGAATGCAATTTTCACTCTGATGACCATATTTTCACTCGGAAGGCAATCTCTTACTCGATCGGCAAATTTTCATTCCGACGGTAATCTTTTCACTCGGATGATAATAATTTCACTCGGACGGAAAACTTTCACTCGACCGGTAAGTTTTCACTCGGATGGTAATAATTTCACTCGGACGGAAAATTTTCACTTGACCGGTAAGTTTTCACTCGGATGGTAAGGTTTCACTCGATCGGTAAGTTTTCACTCAGATGGTAAGCTTTTCACTCGGATTTTCCGACTGGAAACATAGCCTGATCTTTATTGGTCTCTCCAGGCTTCATACGACATCGGATTGAGACGTATTATATATGAGAATCGATCGGCTCAACGAGACGAAACTTTTCCGTGTTGAATGTTTTTCAATTCAAGGCCGTTTTGAGTGCCGAATTGCTCACGCATTGCATCAGACACTCATCACATGTGTCTGGTGTCAAGCGTAATATTTTGGTCTCTGGCCGCTGCAGACCGTTTTGTCTATAACTTTTGCATACGAACTCGGACTGAGATTATTTATATATGTAAATCGATTGGCTCGACGAGACGAAGACAATTTATTTAGAGTGATCCTTCATCCGAGGTCGTCTTGAAGCTGTAATCGACCGAAAAGCACTTGGAACATTAAATTCTGCCACTCGAAGTACAGTTTCGGCCACTAAGATGAGGTAGGATGTCGATGACTTAAACATCAAAGTTGTTCTGCTCGGCGACTTGAAACTTTTCATGCTGAAAACCTTTTCACTCGAGTCCATCTTATTTGCCTTTTGTACCTTGCCAAAATCTAGTGTCAACACATGCCCCCCTGTTTTCTGGCAGAGCTTGCATGCCAGAAAATACTTTTAAGCACGATGTCAACACTACATCGGCTGTGCATGCGGAGGACGATAATTGTTATCGATCATATACTTAGGCTTGTTGGTTATTGGGTAGAGCCTTTTGGATAATAGTCGTCTGATAACAACAATTGGATGTCACAAAGGCCTCCACATAAGTTTCTTATGTCAATCCGGACCTTGCTTTTGTCCAGGCACTCCCTGGGAATATTAGAACCGTTCAGCGATGGTTGCCGAACAATTATGACCATGCACCTCAAAAGAATACCGTCAACTATTCATCGACTCAACTCGTTATCAATCAAAGTACACCATCAAGCCTTCACCGAACAACGTCTGTCTCCTGACTTGGATCCTGCAAATAACTAACATCAGGAGTCAAAGCCTTTTTATGCACTAGACCCTTGATTGGTGGCTGAATCAATTAATTAAGTTGGCCTTGCCAGTATTGGCAAACGTTGAGCGGCGCCTATGGGAGTAGGAGATCAACCATGGTGAACACCATTAGCCAGATGCCAACTTTTCCAACAGAATGAATTCTGAGGGCGATATGCAAATATCGGCCATGCGTTCTCATCTCAAAGGAGCTCCGGAATCTGTCCACCAAAGTGTGAACAGCCAAAATAAGTCAGATATTTCGGCTGAGGATAAATTCCGTAGTGTTGATTTTGATGGTACGATTGAAGAATGTGGATGACACGCCTCCTGGAGTCTCCTATAGTGAGATGAAAATTGTCGTCCTCATCTACAGGGCTTCTGCGTGTACTCCTTATTTCTGTTGGCTTCGCAACAGGAGATGTGATGCCGCTCTTGACTTGAGGATTTCCTTTAGGAGCCCAGGCCATGTTCCTCTTCTCCAGCTCTTTGGCCCTAAGCCGATTCAACTTATTCTGTTGCAAATATGGTAAGCCGAGTGGGTGTCCCGGCTGGGACTTTGGTTTATGCACTGGAAAATTCTTTCTGACTTTGGGCATCTCTGGCTTGGCCTATCCAAACTTGGCGTTTGGATTCCTTAAAGTAACCTGCTTCTCTTTCTTTTCCTTAGTAGCCAACATAGACTCAGCTGGCTTTTTGTCATCTGTAGTCGGATCTGAAATAGCACACTTGCGGCCATCCTTTATCACTCCGTAAACTTGCTTGACCACGTCCATCTTCTTCACTGACTCCCAGACCGATTCTTTTTGGTTGAGTCGGTCTTTAGCATGTGGTTTTTGAACAAACGATGATCTTGTGAGAGCTTCATAAATTAGGTGAGGTAGTTTAGAATATGATGGACGGTGTGCCCTTGATTTATACTTGCCCCATGAGTGATATGAATAATAGTCGGCAGGGGGAGGTATCCATGACATCAGCATTGGTGGCCCAAAAGGAGGATATGGAGTCTGCTTGCTCAACATCTTCCTTCGCCAATCCTTGTCTTCAAATTTATGCCTTGGGGGTGAATTCGATGCTTTTGTTTCACTCGGCCGATAAGCACTCTTTGCCTCACTTATCTTCTGATATTTTTCTAATAACTATGCGAAAGTGACTTTCTGCTTTCTACCTTTGTGCTTACCATGGCCTTTGCTTTCTTTAGTTGTGTTTGCATCGGTCTTCGAATTTTCTGGTTGCCCCCAGTGCTAGATGTCTCCATTGTAGATTTCATGGAATTCTCATCTTCGAGATTGTTGTTGATGCACTTTTTAACAATATCCTTGCTCGAAGACTTGACCCCATCATCATTGGTGTGAACCTGTCGACCTTTTGATGAATCGGCTTGAGGTAACCGAGTCAACATTTGATCGCCATCAAGACCAATCTGATACGTCTGGCCATATGATCATGCCTCAACAAACTCCAATCGTCCTATGTTGGCCGATTGCTCGACTTGATGGATCATGTTGCAATCTTTGACATTTTGCTTGAACGAACATTGCATTCGCTCTAGCCTTGGCGGCTCGACATCGTGATCAATTATAATAATAGGATTAGTTAGCGATGCACCAGCGATGTGATCACTTATGCCCATCTTGAAGGTAAACTGCTTGTCCAATAACCGTCTTTGTGATACCATCTTTGAAAATAAACAACCGAGTGGTGTTGTCTTAACGTCATCCGACTCGACTATGCATCGATTTTTGTCCTCCTTTTTCGATGCTCTTGAATCGGCTATCACGGAGAACTTTGAACCTGGCACAGAATATATGTCTCATCTGAGACCAAATGTTAGCCAGGCATGAAACAAACAAAGTTGTCCATATGATTATAAAGTTCGGTTGGCATGACGGGAACAACTTTGGTTGCGATAAGTTGTCACTATTAGCCTCTATGAATGATACCACGTGTTGCCTAGCATGATTAGTGACAAGCTCATTTCTAACAAACAGATTACTCATTTCGATTGGTCTTTTAAAATTAATTAGAATCTTACTAACGGGTGCATGATTTTGACCGAATCGAAAATTGAGTAAACTGTCGGCTAGGTGTACCTTTGTGAAGACTTTGAAAGGAGAAGATGGTTGCACCACTGGAACAATACCTTGCTCCACATCTAAATAATTCTCCAACACCTCTTCCTCTTCTTCTGGATCTCGTGCCTCATCACTCAGATTGCCTGTGTAGTTTTCACTCGGATTGCCCGAGTATATTTCAGTCGGATTACCCGAATGGATTTCACTTGGACGCTCTTTGTCAGTTGAACTTTGTTCAGCTACACGCTCTGGTTCTTGATCTTCATCACTAGCCAAACTTTGTTTGGCCATATAACTTTTCTCTTGATGCTCATCAATTTCTTTGGCACGGAACTCATAGGGCAGCATGTAAGCTCCCTCACATCCAGAAAAATCTAACACGGCCAATTTGTTGCGTTTACCATTCCTTTGCTCGGCGAAACTTGCATCTTCTGCTTTGGTACACGTAGCAATAATTGGCTTGATGCACTCGACTTTAGCCGGCAATGCACTCATCTGGAACGATGCACTCGGCTGGCATGATGTACTCAGTATGGACTCTATGCTCTCTGATGTAACCGTCTCTGTGCTCAATCTGGTTTCAACTGAATTCACCATCGTCTTCACTTTAAAGGAATCGTTCGACTCGGCTGTAAACGACTTAGCTATATTTGACTCGGTTTCAACCGAATCAACCGTATTAACCGAGTGAACCCTTTCTTGCTTATTTGCTTGCAAACCTTCTTTTTTATCTAGCTTCAACATCATAGAAGGGCCAACATAGTTGCTGCATGGAGGAAGTGATTTGATGTATTCTTGCAAATCTTCCTCATCACGCTTCTTCTTGAGTGCTTCATAAGCCTGTCGATATTCTACTGGTAATTCCTCAAGGGTAGGTGTAGTAAATTCATTAACGCAATTCCCTGTGAGCTCTAGCTTGATATTGTTCACTTGGGCCACATATTTTTCTTCGAACTCAGCCCTGCTTGGACCGGCTTGCCCCCCAACACTTTTAGGATCTTTCGGCAATGAAGTGATGTTGCCAAAAAATTTCGATTGTATAGGGGGTGTATAACATGCTGCAATGATAGGTGAAGACATGTGCACTGTTGTTGAATATTTTCTCTCAATCGGCAACACTTCGTCTTCTTTCAAAACCCTATCTCTTATTGCCTCATAATCAGGAACCAATCCCTTTTCGTGCTGCTCAAGGCAAATAGCACTAATCTTCTTATTTTGGACTAAATTTTTTAATGCAGCCAGAGCCACCTTATCTCCTGCAATATTAGGCACATATGCTCCAGCAAAATCTCCATTCACTCGGCCATATCCTCGAAGGTGAGCCGAGTCATGAATATTTTTAGTTTCATATGGCACTGAACAATTAATCCCATGAGGTGTAGTGTATGACGAATGAGGATAACCAGCCAAATAGATAATGGAAGCATGGCTGATTCCCCCATCCATCGGCATGTTTGGGGATGAACCCGCATATTGCGAGTCGGCTGCCGATGGATAAAACTGTGAAACTCCCTCCTGTACATGAGGTGTCATATATTGATCACTCGAACAAATTGTGTTGTTCATCGGCATATTGAAAGATGTTGCTGATGCACGAAAGTTCAGATTCATAAGTTGCATGTCGCGATTCTGTAAATTCCAAGTTTCTCCAATGGAACTACTAGTCGGCCTTTGCTCGTTAGGGCTAGCCGACATGACATGTCCATTGAAAGATCTAGCAACATCAACATAATGGCTATTTGCATCTACGTAAGGAGATTGATGATACATGTTACCGTTGTAGATTGCAGCCGCTTGATGACGCTCTCCTCGTAGCAAGAATAGGCTGGAGACTGTTCAAAGCTTCGATCCCCAGCGGAGTCGCCAAAAGTGTGTTGACACACGAACACGTCACGTTTACCCTCGACGCCGGGGGTGATGCACCGCAGCTCACGTCGAAGGAGACCCGACCGACGGCGCGATACGCAGGACAGTCGGTGGGCGCTTTTGAAGACCCGAAACCCCGCATGCCCGGGAGGGACCCCGTCAGTGCGCGCGGCGGCTATGGGCTGCTCCATATCGATTCGCTCGCCCCTGGAGCCTTATGGATTGCTGCCTTCCAATACGAAGAACAAACGAAGAACGAGAAAGAAAGATACAAGGGTAGGGGATAAAGATAGATGAACACGAAAGTGTAATAGATTGATTGGTTCGATTGGTGTTGTTCAATCGGCCGTCACCCCCAACATATATAAGAGGCGTTTGGACTTCCTGTACAAGTAAAGGATTCATCTAGGCTTTCCTTACATGAAAAATTACATCAATTCACGTCCTAGAGTCCTAGTTCTATTCCAACTCGGACTCAGTCTGAATCTGGCCCAAACTCTGTCTTCCTTCTTGCGCGGGCTGTTGAGCTTGCATATGATCTCCGATCAAGACGGCCCAAATATCAAACTTGTGCGCCTCGACGATACGAACAACTCTTATGTTGATCACTTTTTCAAATAAGGCCATGTTGAGTACTTTTCGAGGTCATCTTTACCTTCCAGTCGGACTCGGTCTTGCAGTAGACTGGATTATCCGAGTCTCGTAGTGAATTTGTAGGCCATATACTATCTTTGATGATGATGACTCCAAAACCAAAGTTTACCGTCTTGATGATACGCACAATTTCTGTATTGAACACTTCTTCATCCGAGGTCATCTTAATAAACTTTCGGGCATATGTTCAGTTTCACTCGGATTCGAGCTCATCCACTCGGATTAGAGTCATTTACTTGGATCCTCCGACTGGACTTTTTCACTCGGATGTTAGAATCTTTCACTCGGAATGCAATTTTCACTCTGATGACCATATTTTCACTCGGAAGGCAATCTCTTCCTCGATCGGTAAATTTTCATTCCGACGGTAATCTTTTCACTCGGATGATAATAATTTCACTCGGACGGAAAACTTTCACTCGACCGGTAAGTTTTCACTCGGATGGTAATAATTTCACTCAGATGGAAAACTTTCACTCGACCGGTAAGTTTTTACTCGGATGGTAAGCTTTCACTCAATCGGTAAGTTTTCACTCGGATGGTAAGCTTTTCACTCGGATTTTCGGACTGAAAACATAGCCTGATCTTGATTTGTCTCTCCAGGCTTCAAACGACCTCGGATTTAGACAAATTATATATGAAAATCGATCGGCTCGACGAGTCGAAACTTTTACATGTTCAGGGTTTTTCAATTTAAGGCCGTTTTGAGAGCCGAATTGCTCACGCATTGCGTCAGACACTCATCACATGTGTCTGGTGTCAAGCGTAATATTTTGGTCTCTGGCCGCTTCAGACCGTTTTGGCCGTAACGTTTGCATACGAACTCGGACTGAGATGATTTATATTTGAAAATCGATTGCCTCGACGAGACGAAGACAATTTATTTAGAGTGATCCTTCATCCGAGGTCGTATTGAAGGCGTAATCGACCGAAAAGCACTTGGAACATTAAATTCTGCCACTCGGAGTACAGTTTCGGCCACTAAGATGAGGTAGGATGTCGATGACTTAAACATCAAAGTTGTTCCACTCGGTGACCTGAAACTTTTCATGCTGAAAACCTTTTCACTCGAGTCCATCTTATTTGCCTTTTGTACCTTGCCAAAATCTGGTGTCAACAAGGTGTTTCTTAGGGTTTTCAGAACAACAAGTAAAATCATATATTTCACATAAATTCCAAGCATAGCATTGCAAACAATGAATTTGACCCAGTAAAAGTTTCCCTTTTTCAGATATACGGTGCCGCACATAACAAGCATGCTCATCTAAGGATTTGCCCTCAACTAAGCTAGTTGGGGTTTCAGCACGAGCACATAGGGATCAAAGAAGATCCAAGTAAAAAGCTTCAGGAGTGTGATAGATTTTGAGTGGTTCTTCAACCATTGGTTCATTAGGTACAACTAAATTTTTTGGTATTTTGCGTTTCCTACCCATAAATAAAGATAGAAAACAACTAAGAACAGCAAAAAAATTTACTTAGTGATAAAGCAAACAAGCACACACAAGAATATTCACCCCACGCTATTGCTCCCCGACAACGGCGCCAGAAAAAGGTCTTGATAACCCACAAGTATAGGGGATCAATTGTAGCCTCTTTCGATAAGTAAGAGTGTCGAACCCAACGATGAGCTAAAGGTAGAACAAATATTCCCTAAAGTTCTATCGACCACCGATACAACTCTACGCACGCTTGACGTTCGCTTTACCTAGAACAAGTATGAAACTAGAAGTACTTTGTAAGTACTGTTGGATAGGTTTGCAAGAAAATAAAGAGCACGGAAATAAAAACTATGGGCTGTTGTAACTAAAGAAGCAATAAATTAAATATAGCGAGTGTGGAAAAGTGGTGGTAGGAGTTGCGAAATTGTCCCTTAAGCAATTGACTACTTTACTAGACCGATAGTAAGTTTCATGTGGGAGAGGACACTGCTAGCATGTTATCCCTTACTTGGAATTCTATGCACTTATGATTGGAACTATTAGCAAGCATCCACAACTACTAACGTTCATTAAGGTAAAACCCAACCATAGCATTAAGATATATTGGTCCCCCTTCAATCCCATATGCATCAATTTCTATGCTAGGCTGAAGCTTCTGTCACCCTTGCCCTCCAATACATAGTCATATCAACATACAACTAACCCTATGGTGTGATCCACGCGCGCGCTCATATGATGGGCACCAAAAGACAGCAACATAACCACAAGAAAATTAAATCAATCATAGCAATTCATCAACCACCAATAGGACAACGAAAATCTACTCAGACATCATAGGATGGCAACACATCATTGGATAATAATATGAAGCATAAAGCACCATGTTCAAGTAGAGGATATAGCGGGTTGCGGGAGAGTGGACCGTTGTAGATAGAGGGGGGAAGGTGATGGAGATGTTGGTGAAGATGGCGGAGGTGTTGGTGTAGATTGCGGTGATGATGATGGCCCCCGGCGGCGTTCCGGCGCCACCGGAAGTGAGGGGGAGAGAGCCCCCTCCTTCTTCTTCTTCCTTGACCTTCTCCCTTGATGGGAGAAGGGTTTCCCCTCTGGTCCATGGTATCCATGGCGTGGTAGGGGCAAGAGCCCCTCCGAGATTGGATCTGTCTCTCTATTTTTTTGCGTTCTCTTCTGCTGCCCTTCCACCGTTTCGGGTATATATGGAGATCCGTAACTCCAATTGGATTGAAACCTTCACCGTGATTTTTTTACCAAAAATTAGCTTTCTGGCGGCCGAAGAAGGGCATCAACCGCCTTACGGGTGGCCCACGAGGGTCAGGGGCGTGCCCCCCTACCTCGTGGCCACCTCGGACACCGTTTCGCGTTGATCTTTCTCCCAGATTTTCCAAATGTTCAGAAAATAAGCTCCGTCCGTTTTTATACCGTTTGGACTCCATTTGATATGGATATTCTGCAAAACCAAAAACATGCAACAGACAAGAACTGGCACTAGGCACTGGATCAATATGTTAGTCCCAAAAATAGTATAAAAAGTTGCCAAAAAGTATATGAAAGTTGAATAATATTGGCATGGAACAATCAAAAATTATAGATACGACGGAGACGTACCAGCGCCTCAATCTGCTACTCCAGGGCAGCGTTCAAAGCCGGGAGCTCGCGTTCCCGCTTCTCGGCGCCCTCACGACGGTGGTCGGCCTCCTTCGCCTCCTCCATGGCCCGAGCGCTGGCTTCACGGGAGGTCGCGAGTTCCATTGCGGCTTTTTCCTTGTCACGCTTGTGCTGAAGCTGCCCAAGGTTGATGGCGACCTTCAATTGGTGCCACTCATGAGCCAAGCGGAAGTCCTCCGTCTGGAGGCGATCGTCAACAGCCACGAGCTCTCCACCAAGGCGGCTGAGCGCAACCATCGCCTCCGGTAAGAGCTCGTGGCGTACGACACCGCGTCCGCGGGCAATCTCCAAGGTGCGGCCAAGTCTGTCCTCCGCGCCAAGGGTCGCTGGGGAAGCTCGAGCTGGCCCGCTTGCCCCCAGCAGGGAGCTCGAGGCAGGCGCCTTCTCCACCGCCTTGTTGGCTTGGAAAAGGTGCTAGGTGACGCGGCCTCACCACCTGAAGACGAGACAAGTGCTGGGGACGCCCAGCCGCCGGCGATGACCAATGGAGGAGTCCTTGGCAAGCCCGCTACACCCCAGGCCGGGGCGCGAAGAAGTGACACCAGGAAAGACGGATCAAGGCCCCAGGTCGACGCGTCCGCCTCCGGAGCGGGCCCCGGGCCCCGCGCGGCGGTCCGGCAAGCAGAGCTCAAGATCAATGGCGAGCTGGTGGCCGGTGAGGGCCGCTCCTCGGGAGATTTCGCCGTGCCAGCCGAGGGGACCCTGAAGATCCTTGGTCAGAAAAGGATGCAACACTCAGGAAATCACGCAGATGAGATACTTACTCCTCTTTGGCAACGTATTTCCTCTGCTTCAATGGCCGGTATGCGCCACCATTGCAGCTTGGAAGCACCTTCCTCTTGCGGAGTGCTTCAAAATTCAGCCGGAGCAGGCCGAAGCCCTGAGCATGATCACTGTCGCCTGAGGCAGTTGGCGAGGTTCCTGAGGGAACGACCTCGGGAGCGTCAGGCTGCATTGACCTCTCCGTCTCCGCCTCAGGATAGCTCGCCTGAGGCTCAGGGGCTTCCGACCTAGGAGCCTCGGACTGCGACGGCCCCGCAGCCATCGCCTCGAGACAGCTCACCGAAGCCCGAGGATCCACTACCACGGGGGCCACGACCGATGTAGCTTCCTTGGCGGCCATTTCGCTGGCGTTCGTTGGTGCTCGCTCCCCTGCACCAGGTTCCGGGGTGAGCGCTGAGGTGGCAGCAGGTAGGTGGAACACAAAGACGGGGCTTTCACGGGGCCTTTCAAGGCCGACCGGGCGCAACCCCCATTCGTCGAGAGGGGGCGTCTGCCTTGCGAACTCCGCCTGGTTCGAGCAGCAGTACAAGATGCAACCCTCCTCCGACAGATTGGCTAGCGCAGGGTCGCCCGTCAGGAGCTCGAGCCTTTGTCGCCGCACCTCGGTGTAGCGCCCCGATTTGTCGTACACTAATCATGCGCATAAGCGTGTGCGATCAAGATCGAGGACTCATGGGAAGATATCACAACACAACTCTAAAACATAAATAAGTCATACAAGCGTCATAATACAAGCCGGGGCCTCGAGGGCTCGAATACAAGTGCTCGATCATAGGCGAGTCAGCGAAGCAACAATATCTGATCTGACGACATAAGTTAAACAAGTTTGCCTTAAGAAGGCTAGCACAAAGCGGGATCTGAGATCGAAGAGGAGCAGGCCTCCTGCAGGATCCTCCTAGTTACTCACAGTGCGTCGTCGGTGGGCTGCACGTAGTAGTAGGCACCTCGAGTAGTAGTCATCATCGGCGGTGGCGTCGGCTCCTGGGCTCCATCGTGCAGTCGCGCAACCGGTAGAGATAGGGAAAAGGGGAACCGAGCAGCAGTGAGTACTCATCCAAAGTACTGCAAAGCAAGGAACTACCCTACATATGCATGGATATATGTGTAAAGGGCCATATCAGTGGACTGAACTGCAGAATGCCAGAATAAGAGGGGAATAGCTAGTCTTAGCGAGGACTACCCGGCGATCCCCTCCTCATATCCCTGAGAGAGAGCGACCACCGGTTGTATCTGGCACTTGGAAGGGTGTGTTTTATCAAGTATCCGGTTCTAGTTGTCATAAGCTCAAGGAACAACTCCAAGTCGTCACATTACCGAAGATCACGGCTATTGAATAGATTAACTTCCTGCGGGGTGCACCATCTTACCCAGCACGCTTGATCCCATTTGGCGGACACACTTTCACGGGTCATGCCCGCGCGGAAGATCAACACGTCACAGCCCTACCTCGGCTCAACAGAGAGGCCAGCCGCCGGTCTAAACCTAAGCGCGCAGTGCAGGCCCATCGCCTAGCACACACACTGCACGTTCGTCTGTGACGGAAGCAGACCTAGCCTAGTGGCGTTCAGGTCCAATCCGGCGCAGCGCGCTCGATCATTGGCGTCACGAAGTGCCGGTGATACCACGGCGGGATACCCATAACTACTCCCGCGTAGATGGTTAGTGCGTATAAGCTCGTAGCCAACTCAGATCAAATACCAAGATCTCGTTAAGCGTGTTAAGTAACCGCGAGCGCCCGAGCAGGCCAGGCCCACCTCTCTCTAGGCGGTCTCAACCTGCCTGTCGCCCCGCCACAAAGATCCACTCATGGTGCTCCACCGGCCGACCGACTTTAGTCTCCACATGTATCATGTATAAAGTATATAGTATATACCGTGATCACCTCCCGAGTGATCACGGCCCGATAATATAGCACGGTGAGCGGACAAGAATGTAGGGCCACGAGATGAAAGTACTAGCATCCTATACTAAGCATATAGGATTGCGGTAAAATAACAACAAGAGTAACAAGGACAGGCTATGCAGCGGTATAGGAGTATCTGAAAGCGGTAACATGCTACACTACTCTAATGCAAGCAGTATAGAGAAAGTAGGAGATATCTGGTGATCAAGGGGGCTTGCTGGTTGCTCTGGCAAGAGAGAGGGGTCGTCAACTCCGTAGTCGTCGAAGGCTGGCGGCAGCGTCGGTCTCGTAGTCTACCGGAGAGAAGAGGGGAAGAAACAATGAATACCATGTAAGCAGATGCATATCGATGCATGACAAGACAAATAACGATGCTAGGCGTGCCCTAACGTGGTATGAGGTGGTCTTGGTTAAGAAACATCAGGAAAGTATTCCGGTGTTTAGTGTTTTCGAGAGGAAGGGCGGAGGGGAAAGTTGCGGGTTCGATAGGTTAGGGGGTGTGGCGGACGAGCGGACTGCGTGTCCGATTAGTCTCGTCGTTACGAGCAACTTTCATGTTGAAAATATTTTAATCCGAGTTCACGGTTAAAAGATATGATTTTCTAAAGATTTTATTAATTTCTGGAATTTAATTAATTAATTAATTAATTAATTCGAAAAATGGATTTATGACGTCAGCATGATGTCATGCTGACATCAGCAGTCAACAGAGTTGACTTGGTCAACCTGACAGGTGGGTCCCGCATGTCATTGACTGTTAGTCTAATTAGGGTTTAATTAAACTAACTAGTTAATTAGATAAGTTAAGCAGGATTAATTAACTTAATTCATTAATTAATTAATCATATTTATTATTATTTATTTATATATTTATTTATATAATTTTTATTCTTCTTTTTTTTTAAATAATTTTGGGCGCGGGGCCCCCTAGTCAGTGGCTCATCCGAGCCACCGGGGCTCAGGTAGCGCGAGGTTCTGGCGTGGCCCGAGCAGCGTCGCTTCATGGCGCCTGCCTAAACGCCCTGGAGAGCCGCCCGCCACGGCAGAGCGGCCGCAGAGAGCGAGGAGGAGGGCACGCAGCGTGCGTCTGGGTGGCCGCAGCGAGCGGGCGCGAGCTCAACGGGCCCCGGTGAGGAGAGGCGGGCGCGGGCATCGAGGGCCTTGGCGAGGCGTCTTTGGGAGCTCGCGCGCAGCAGCAAGTCCAGGGGCGGCAGAGGATGGCGAAGGGGGTTCCAGCGACGAAGGCGGCAGGGGCAGCGTGGCTCGAGGTCGGCGGTGAGGAGGCGGGGGCGAAGGGCGCGCCGGCGTGGTTGACGGCGGCATGGGCGGACCCAGCGGCGAGTGGTGTAAAGGAACGCGAGGAGGAGTCGAGGCGGATCGATCCGGCGAGGCGGCGGGAGGCGGGGCGGGTCCGGCGGCGCCGGGCAGGTGGTGTGAGGCGGTGGTGAAATCCCTGCGTGAAGGCGCTTCGGGGCGGGGTCGGCACCCGTGCAGGTCACGCGAGGGGCGAGCCTCCCTGCGGGCATCGCGTGGGTGCGGTGGGGGAGGCGGCGCTGGGAGGGAGACGAGGGGAGAGAGGGGATCGATCCCGGGGGATCGAGGAGCGAAGGGGAGAGAGCTCACGGGGGGACGCGTAGGGTCTAAGCGAGGCTCGGGGCGGTCGGGGCGACCGCGAGGAGGAGGGCGAGGCGTTCGCGGCGACAGGCGGTCCGGCGAGCGAGGTGGTCGGGCGAATCAAGCGGCGTGGGGAGCAGGCGTCGGCGTCTGGCGGCGCCGCGTCTGGGTGGCAGTCGGGAGGAGGAAGAGGCGCTCGGCGGCGGGGCGCCGGCGTTGGCGAGCCCCCGATCTCGATCAGATCGAAGTGGGGAGGAGAGGCGTCTGGGAGGGAGTGGGTGGAGTGGGGTGTGGCTAGGGTTGGTCGGGTGGACCGAGGGGGAAAAGGGGAGGCCGGCTGGGCTAGGTGGGCTTGACCAGTTGGGCTGTGGCGGCACTGGATAGCTGGGCCTTGACCAGCGAGGAGGAGGCTTCTCTCTTTGTAATTTTCTTTTCTTTTATTTATTTACTTTCTGTTTTAATTCATTTAAACATATTTAGGCATTTTATAAAAATGTGTGCACCCCACTATAATTAACTTTGTAATATTTGACAACCCCCGAACATTTTAGTTTTGATTTTTTGAAAACTTTTATTGCCATCAAAATTTTGAATTGAATTTTGAAACAGTTTGGAATTAACCCGTGGTTAGCTATAGTGACAAAGGTGACGTGGCACCATCAACGTGAGATTACTGTAGCATGATTATCCGGGCGTTACACCTCGGGAGGAAGAGCGGGCGCATGGAGCCTCATGGGGTCCCCGTAGCCGGAGAAGGCCCACATCGGCCGAGAGTGGTGCTGAAGCGGAGCAATGCAGCACCGGATGAACTACTTCACCACCATTGGCGCCGTCACCCCGAGGTTCTTCAGCCTGGCTAGCTGACGCCAGACGTGGGCTGGGGACAGCTGGAGCTCGTGGGAGCAGGACCATGGGGTTGCACACACCAGCGTCCACGAACACCCATCGTTTCCGAAATCCGCCCACAATTGGTGAGAGCTCAAAGTCAATCCCCGAGCCGGCAGTCGCTGCAATGGCTTGGAGGGTCACGCACCCAGAGCGCTGGTGGGCATCGGTCAGGTGCAACGAGAAGAAATGGCGAAGCAAAGCCATAGATGGGGCAATGCCCACAATGTCCTCGCAGACGAAGGCGAAGACAACAAGGAGGATGATGGACTGGGGATCCAAGTGCAATGTATTGACTTGGTAATGCGAGAGCACGTCGTTGAAGAAGTCGAGGAAGGGGGGAATCAAACCGGCCCAGAGGGCGTGAAGATGAAGTAGGCCAGGCCACCGTCGTCTTCCACTCATTGAAATCTGAGGCAAGTGTGGGGCGAACCTTGTCCATCGCTTCCTGGTCGAGCACCACTTACCGCTCGATGGCATGCGACACCTAGACTAAGTTATGGGTCTTCTTCTTCCCCTTCTTCTTCTGGTTCGGTGCCATGGCAACAGAGAGGATTGGGGCCGGGTCATGCCAAGGGAGCAGGCAGCTGTTTCTGGGAGATGGGGAAGTTCTGGAAGTGTGCTGCTAGTAATGGGGGCAGAGTGGTGTTGGCAACGGCGGCCGCCCAGCTTGGTGGATATCAAGCCTGTGTGGGGGAGTAGAGGTGCCCCCGTACTGCCAGTCGCCATGTGTCAATCAATGCCGCAGGCGGTTGGGGCCCGCGACGCTCCACACTTGCCCTTTGGCTTTGCCTCGAAGCCAAGTCCGAGCGCGCCTTGGGCTGGGGCTACTGTCGGTGTTCTGGGACCGAGCGTGCCCAGAATTGCCTGCCTGCGGGCTTGTGTGTGGCTCTCCCAATGTCCTGGTACGGCCCATCTTTAGCAGCAACCACTCAAGACCCTCGCGAGGGACCAAGCCTCGCGACGCGGGCGACACCAAGACCTCCTCAGGAGCAGCCTCACAAGGCTGGCTCCCGAGGAGCAGAGATCTCTATGCAAGGGGTACCTCGCGAGGTTCACGTGACGTGAGCCATGACGACCAAGGCCAGGTGGGCGCCAGCGAGCGCAGTGTACCAGTTTCCTCTTTGGTGCTAAAGAGGCAAGCACAGGCGAAGAGTCCCGAGGCGTCCGGCAAAGGTTTCCATATCAGTGCAACGAGACTAAGACCATCAGGCCGGCAGCACGGAGGTCATCGCGGAACCCACGACAGCGTCACCACCAGAGCCTTAGACAGGCGAAGAACATCTTTTCTCAGGACAGCTTGTACTAGTTGTTCCCCTTCAAATTTGGCTGTTGTGGGATCCCTTCCCGTGTAACATTTTGGAAGAGGACCAGGACCTCTATAAACTAGAAGAAAACCCCGTGCGTTGCAGCGGAAAATTCATGATAAAGAATCTCATGAAATAGTAAGAAGAAGGTAACTACATATACATGTGAAATAAAACAATGCTAAATAGGAAATCCCTTAAATGCATTCAGAAGGAAAAGTCGCTTAGTGGAGGAACCTGGAACCATTGGGATTATACTCCCTACTTTTGGCCAAATATGTATAGTGTAGCACGTAAACATACGTTTTATTTTACACTGTTTAGCACTGAAAAACAGTTAGTTAGTAACCGGAAATGAAAAATAAGAACTAACCAAATGCAGGTTAACTACATGGAAATTTGACATGTGGAGACATATGTATTATTAACACTTCCTCATGTAGTGAAATTTTCTATAAGCATTATTTCAGTGAGTGAAAGATTATCTGAAAGGCTATAAAGAATAATTTCTTGACTGAACAGCAAGTTACCTACGTAGACCTCGGAGTGACCAGTTATTGCTTCCAAACATTGAACTCAGAACATGAAACTTCAGATTAAACTGTTACAGGCCTTTCCCGTAATCCAATTATAAATGGGGGATTTATAAAATAAAAAGGCCTAAAAACCTGAATGTCATGGGCAAATAAATCCGCTTGAAGGTTTCCTGCAAAATCTAAAGTACAATAAAATCGGGAATGGCCTCTCACACAAAAAATAGCTTCCGAGCATAATAACTTCTATTTTTCCTATCTCCAATTCGTTCTGACCCTGAAATGAATATTAAAGAGAAGTTAAGAAATTTTAGTAGTACACATGAAACAAACAAAAGAAAAACATTATCAATATTGTCACCTTAAAACATTTCACTGCCCCCTACACTCCATGTGGATCGAGTCTTCTTTATCTGGCAACAGATTATTTAACCTGAAAAAGTGTTTCAAGAATCTAAAATGGAGCTTTGGTAGATCAACGGATCAAGGGAAGGATGATAGATGCCTATAACATGTGGATCAGTAGATACATGTATGCAGCCAGTTCATCTACATATACGTACGGAAGAGCTGGTGGTGGACATGAATTGTCGAATAACATTGGCATAAAAATTCAGGAAGAAGGATGAAGGTTTTTTCTTTGCAGGGCAAGGAGCTTTGGTTGCACACCATCTCACAAAAACAGAAGGAATGATGAATCACCTAATACATAAACAGAACAAAAATCATCATTTGGCTTCACGGCAGATGGAAAGAGACATCACTGGGATTCTGGGAAAGAAGGCATCAAATTGAGCCTGGGCACATTGATCTTGGACAGAAAGACATGTGCGAATGGTGAGGTGAAGACGGATGAAGGAGGTGATTAAATGGATGGATGATGAGCTGAACCTTTGGAATTCCTCGTCAGTTACAGACTTTTTTTGGATGCAAAGCAAACTTGACGGAGGAGGTGAAGCATCACGTGAATGAGGTCGTGAGGATTATTCATGGCCTCTTAAAGTATAGAGTGATTAAAGGATTGCTGAGATGGACGCATGCATGCAGTGGGCCAAGTAGGAGAAGGAGGCGGACCGCAACTGCTAATGCTAATTGTATTGATGTGGCATGCATGATGAGGTGGAGTGTGTGCATGTTGAGAGAAATCTTACAGTGGGGATCAACTATATAGGTATATAGGATAGGAATAGCCACCACCACAGAGAGGGAGATCGATTCCACCCGAACGAGTTCACCAGCTGATTGAGCCCAAGAACACCTTACCTCCTGAGGTCGTTCACCTACTGTACTAGTTCATCCTCAACCCCTCGAGGCAATCCACCACCACACTGGAGTAGGTATTACACCGCAAGGTGGCCCGAACTAGTATAAGCCTTTGTGTCTCTTGTTCCTTGGGTTCGTCGAGCTAGTCCGTGAGATCGTTGAGCGAGCGAGCTTGGAATAGAGTGTTCTTCCTGCGCGCCCCAGAGTTTGAACCTCATAGGGTTTTGCCGGAACCTGTAATCTGACAATGCCGCATATCCAAATCTTTCCAATACTCCAAGTCCCACAAAGTGGATCTATGGGTAAACAATAATCTCTCTCCTGCCCTGACATGATTCCTTTCTGCGCTACTATTGCTAGGATGGTTTCCTGGTGTAATATGCCTGACCTTCTCTAATTCCACTTGCAACTCATCGGCGGTGAGCCTCTTTGGCGCACCACGGTTTTCATGCTTTGGATTGAACACATGTCTTCGGTATTTTGTAGGACGCCGGTTGTTCTTGGCAAGGAAACGACGATGTTCAATGTAACAGATCCTGCTAAGTATTGCATATGATAGCGGATTCATGTCACAGCGAACACATGCATTGTAACCATGTGTTGTTCGCCCAGACATAGTGCCCAAAGCCGGATAATCATGGGTGCACCAAATTATAACAACACGCATAAAGAAATCAGCTGGTGGGCTGCTATATAGGTCTCGAGTGAGAACACCCCTCCATATCTGTTGAAGTTCCTCCACAAGAGGCTCCATGAATAAATCAAAATCCTTTCCATGACTTTTTAGACCTGGGATGAGCAAGGACATCATGTAGTTTGATTCTTTGATGCAGACATTTGGAGGCATGTTGTAAGGGATAACAAGCACTAGCCACATGCTATATGTGGCACTCTGGTGGCCAAATGGGTTAGATCGATCTGAAGCTAAGCAAAGTCTAATGTTTCTCTGGTCATCAACAAATTTTTTTTTGTTTCTGATTGAAGCTTTTCCACTCACTACCATGAGATAGATGGCTCATTACATTCTGATCTCTGTACTCCTGGTTCCTAGAATGCCACAGTACATCCTCTCTTGTTTCAGCATCATGAAACAACCTCTGCAATCTTGGTATAATTGGAAAATGTCTCAGAACATTATGAGGAATCCTCTTCACAGCATCGCCATCTTTCCATCTTGATGATTTGCATTTCGGGCATTCACATAAGTTGGCCTAATCCTTCAAGAACAGAACACAATTATTCTTACAAACATGGATCATATCATATCCAATTCCAACTGCACGAAGGATGTTCTTCATTTTACTGTAGGTGTGTGGCAGCTTCGACGCATCTGGGAAAGCTTTGCGGAAAGCAGCCAACATAACACCGAATGATTTGTTGGTCATCCACTCAGATGTATTCACCTGAAGAAAGGTGACCATAGCTAAGAATACTGACAGCTTATTTCCTGGGTGACAGGCACGTTGCATTGTTCCAACATGCGGGCCCACCATTTTTCTTCTGCAGGTGAAAGTTCACGAAATGCACGAGCATTTCGTAGCATTGTTTCAATGTTGGTCAAACTCACTGGCTCCGCCACCACCACCTCTTCCTCCTCTTCCACCTGAGCATCAGGCAGATCAAGATGGTGGTCTGCTGCTTCCACGTAATCAGTAACATTGACATTCACAGCTTCACCATGATGAACCCACCTAGTATATGTGACCGACATCCCATACAAGTGTAGATGATTTTGCACAGTTGACTGGGGTCTTGTAACTGAATTCATACAACTGCTACACTGGCAGACCACATCTGATTTCGGACCACCGTACTCAGCTCTGATAAAGTTCATGAAGTTTTCAACCCCCTCGACATATACAGCGGAGAATCTTCAAGCAGAAGTTATCTAACGAATAGGAAGAAACTATGACAATTTACCCGCACTCCTCTCCACATTTGCAGATAAGGCCTTCCCTCATTCATCCTTTTCTCCCACAAGATCTTGATGTTCCGTGCAACGCACGTGCATCTTGCTAGTAGTCCTACAAATATACTATATTATTGTGAAAGTTCATATACACCGGCCGAGATTAATGAAAGAACCCTGATCCTAAACCTATTCTACTGCAGCGACCGGAGTCCTCCATCTGCAATCTCCATGTACGTGGGCGGGGTTCAAGATGAAGGTGCGGTCTCCGGTGAGGAAGAGTAGAACACGGGAGATGGTCCAGCCAGTTGGCAAACCATGCCATGTTGCCTCCCATGCCCTACTCATCCTAGGAGGAGTCCCAGACCTCGGCGGTGCCGGATGTTGGACGGCGGCAAGTAGGACGCGTGGCTGACGATGCTCCCGTTGTCGGCCGCCAGCATGGCCACCGCTTGTGCAGTCACGTCCGCGTCCGTCTACGCCGCTATTGCATCGCAAGAGGCGACTTGAGCGAGGGCAGCGACCTCGAGCTTCATCCCCAAAGACAAGCTCTCCCGCAGAGCATTCGCGCTCACGGTCATTGCGGATTTGGTGCCAGGTAGCAGGACGATGCGATATGGTGTGGAGGTTAGCTCGGTGTTGCCGCTTTAAGTAGCGCATTCCGGTGAGGTCATTAAGTCGTTGGAGTTGGTTCCTCGGGCATCGAGCCTGTTAACAACATTATACAGATGGACAACATGAATGTGGGAAGTTATAGCCGGCTGTGAACGCACCGCGCGACGGCGTGAGGGACGAGGGTTTTTTGTGTGCCAGGGTAGTCAGCTATGGTCGTGGCAACGTTGGAGATGCCCTTTGCTCACATGCGACCCCACATGTCATTAAAAAAGCAAGATGACCCGGCATGGTCTCGTGTCACAGGGATGCGAGTTGGCGCGCTACACCACTCCGCGGACGCAACGCTCGCAGCACTGCGCCAGCGCCCGTGCATCCTCGGCAGGCGGTGTTGATCTGCTGGTCGTGCCACAGTGCTAACGCCACCCTCGGCACACTGAACCGACCACATCCAGCAACGATGAGCGTGTCGCTCACCTTGGTCGCCATGTCCAGAGGCGGTGCTGGAGCTGCGCCACGTTGCTGGCCCCCACGACCCACTTGAACGGTTGCCGGTGGCGAGGAGGTCATGTGCCAGCTCCTCCATTGAACTAGTCTGCGCCACGTCGTCCCAACAGGTGTGCCCCATATGTCAGTTTCCCTGTTTTCCCGGCCATATTCGAGCGTCAGTGCTCCTCGTTGCGCATTAGGCGCAGAACAAGTGGTTTTTGTGCCCTGGTTCAAATGTGGTACAGTACCAAGTTGTTACCCTAGCCCCAAGTGTGGTGGTTTTGGGTACGGTACCACCCTTTTACTTTTCAAGTAGTGAAGCCTAACACTTGATAAGTAGCCGGATGGTGTGCTAAATGTAGGTGTCCGGCTGTTTGAAAGAATAATCGAGGTGTGCCCGGTCCGTGCCCGCATTTAGGGGTCCAACTTACCATGTTCCGGCAGTAGTAACTATACTAGTCCCTGCGTACTCCCTCTGTTTTTATTTACTCCGCATTTTAGCTTTGCTCAAAGTCAAACTTTGTAAACTTTGATAAAGTTTATAGAAAGAAATAATAACATATACAATAACAAATCAATACCATTAGATTCATTATTGAATATACTTTCACATCATATATATTTGCTATTGTAAATGTTCATGTTTCTACTCTTACTAGCAAGATGCCCGTGCGTTGCACGTAACATCAAGATGCATTTGTACGACTAGTTTATCTTGTGAGAGAAAAGGATGAATGAGAAGGCCTTGTGTGCAAATGTGGAGAGGTGTGTGGGTACCTTTTTGCAAAATTGCCATAGTTTCCTCCCTATCCGTCAGATATAAATCGGACGGCCTATATTGCAGGATTGCAGGCACACCATCATCACCAACTCTGTTTTTTATAAGAGTCCGTCCGACTTATATCTGACAGATAGCAAGGAAACTATGGCAATTTTGCAAAAAGATACCCACACCCCTCTCCACATTTGCAAATAAGGCCTTCCCTCATTCATCCTTTTCTCCCACATGATAAACTACTCATACAAATGCATCTTGATGTTCCGTGCAACGCACGGGAATCTTGCTAGTGTAGATAAAAAGCAGAGTTGGTGATGATGGTGTGCCTGCCATCCTGCAATATAGGCCATCCGATCTATATCTAACGGATAGGAAGGAAACTATGACAATTTACCCGCACTCCTCTCCACATTTGCAGATAAGTCCTTCCCCCGTTCATCCTTTTCTCTCATAAGATCTTGATGTTCCGTGCAAGGCACGGGCATCTTGCTAGTTTTCTATAAATTTGGTGAAATTTTATGAAGTTTGACTTCAATCAAACCTAATACGCAGAGTAAATAAAAACAGAGGGAGTATCTTACTCCGTGACCAAGTCGGAAGGGATAACGAGACAACTTATTGTTTATTTGAGTCGTTCAAGTATAATCATGTGGCATTGCTTATTTCTCATTCCTCTCAACCCTCTTTTCCATCGATCTTGCCGCCCTCCGGTCGAGTCCATCCTCCAGCATGCATCATTTGAACATTCCGCCGAGTATCATTCGCATGTGGGCCTAGACCATGCTTGTATTTCCAATGTTGTAATTTGTCCGACATGTATACAAACAAACGGTTCAGTTAAAGTTTCACTTTGCCTCCACTACGTGTCGCTTCTCGTCTTAGTTTTGACATCCCATTAGGTTCATGCCCCGACATATCTTGACGAGATCGATTGTTGTTGAGAGATCAATTGCGTGTCGTGCAAGGAGATAAAGGTTTAGCCTGTTTCTATGATAGAATTGACCCACGGGGGGTCTGTGTGGATTAGAGGGAGTATATTGTACGTTCATAAGCGAAACGAACATATTGTACCCACCCTAGTCCTCTTTCAATCGATCTCCGGACCCTAAGATGAAATCGAGAGAAAACGAGTGGGTGCATGTGTGATACCTAAGATGGATTCAAAATTTTGAATCGGTGATCATAGCATCCGCAAATAATATATAAAGGGTATTCAATGTTCGTTTCGCTTTTGAACATACAATATACTCCCTTTGATCCTTTCAAGTTTACATATAAGTTTTATGTGTAGTCAAAGTATCTCTACTTTGATCAAACTTACAGAAAAAAGTATCATCATTGAACAACGCCCAATTAATATTGTTAGATTCGTACATACTCCTAGATTTGTATTCAAACAGAGATGGTTTCCAATTTGTTTTCAACCACGTGAATGTGCTTGTTCTCGCGCATGCTCTTCCTACTAGGATTTCACCATGTATAGCTAGTCCAATAGTAACTTTTTAAGATCCATGTCCAATAGTACTAGTGGAGTACTGATAACATCTGTAGTAGAGTATGCAGTGCTCATAGTACTCCCTCCTTCCATTTATATAGGGACTAAGAGCAAGTCTAATAAGGCCTAGTCAGCAAGCTATAAGACTTGTCATGTCATTAAAATCCTACTTGGAGGAGTGAGAAGAGAGAAGAGAGAGTGGAGCGGGCTCTTATTCTACAACCCTGCTATATCACATAGATCAAGAAAAAATAGTATGCATGCAACTCTCTTCCAATCATCACTACTAGGGAAAAGGCTAGCAGCAGCGCGGGTTTTAGATGTATCAGTAGCGCGGGGACAGGCGCTACTAATAAGGCGCTACAGCTAACACATAGCAGTAGCGCGTGCTCACCGGCGCTACTGCTACACAAGTGTAGCAGCAGCGTTGTTAGCGGAAGCTCGCTACTGCTAGTAGCTCTAGCCCGCTTTGCACGGACTCGCTACTGCTATCACGGCGCTGCTGCTAACTTTTATACACTCGCTGCTGCTAATTTAAGTAGTTTTTTTGGAATAATTTTTTTGTATTTGAATAGGCTTTATAGAAGAATCTTTAGCACATAGAAATGTCATCATGATACACATACAAATGCCTGCGAGACCACAAATGTAATCATAGCATGTACATACAAATAGTCTCATCATAATCATCATCCAACACAGTGGTATCTTGTCATCATCTCGAAAATAGCGATACATGCAAGTCTCGAATACTTGCAACTACAACAACGTCATCCATCTAAACAAAGGTATACATAAGAAGAGCTATCACTATGAGTGAGGCGGAACTATCGATACATGAGGTGGCGATTCTGAGTCCTCTCTCGCTAGCGTGAACCTCAAGTAACTAGCTTCTCCTTCTTATGCCTTTTGAAGCCTTTATGGCTGGCGCCCATGAACCCATTCACTTGCGCCTGACACTCATGCCACTCGTTGTACACCCCCGGAACCTTCCCTGTGTACACGACATAGCAATTCCATCTCGCCATCAGGAAACTAGGTACCTGTTACGTTAGAGATGCATGTTCAATTCCCTTTGTACGAAGGCCCACCTAGCGCGCCTGAGACTGAGGACGGGCTGCTATGAGCAGGAGCGGCTGCGAGAGGAGGCCCGGTTGCGTGAGAAAGTGATGGTGTGATGGTGTTGTTGTTCATGGAGTTGCTTCCGGCGAAACTGGGCAACGGGAAATCATGTACCGTCTTGTCTGGATTTTCTTCGCCCAGTTGATGATAACTAGAACCAAGTTATTAGCGAAATCATTTCTGCAGGCAGTTACAGCTGCATTGACTGCCTGCTGTAGCAACTCATATTTGTTAGGTTTTCGTATCCTCTACTTCTTATGCTTCCTCTTTTCGGTAGCGGCATCGGGGCCGGTACCTTCCCCACCGGTCTCGGTGCCGCCATCGGTGTCGGCGCCGTCGGTGTCGATGTCGGCGTCAGTACCATCATCGAGGCCGACCTGCAAACCTTGCTTAGCTGTCAAATAGTCGAGGTACTCTTGTTCACCCTCATAATCCATCTAAATCGCATCTTGTTCGAAGGCCCGGTTTCTTCGTTGTTCGACATGTTTCCTATGATTAAGTGTCCTCATTTATTTCTAAAAGTATGAATAAATGAGAAATGACATAAAAAGAAATCTATGTGCCAGCACTCGATATGCCAACTATGTAGCACAAATCATGCCTTTATTCACGGAAATTTCGGCATGACCTTTGCTAAAAATGGACATATCGGCGCTGAAATTCACGGAGCGAAATGAATCAACATTTCGCGTAACATAGGCAACTCGGATCATTTTCCAAACATGACATGTCCAAAACATGACATATGCACATATCACATGTCAGTTCAAATTTGCATATAAATTCAGCTAATTTTGAAACCTAGCTAAATTCATAACTAAATAGATAACCTAATTAACATACTGCCCTATCTAAAACCTAAGTAAATTAACCAAGAACCCTAGCAGAGAGAGCGGGGGTTTCTGAGGTGCAGGCGAGAGGTAGGCCCGACGACGGCCGGGAGGGGAGAGGAGGGAGGCGAGGCCTGGGGTCGAGGCGCGCCTTGGGTCGAGGCGAGCACCGGCGCCGGGTCGAGGTGAGGCAGGGTCGAGGCGGCCTTGAGGTCGGGTCGAGGCGAGGCAGGTCGAGGCGAGCACTGGGTCGAGGAGCTAAGCGCCTTGGCCTTGGTCGAGGCGAGCACTGGGGCAGGTCGGGCGGCAAAGCGACGGCGGAAGAGAGAGTGGGGATTTGGGGGGAAAAGGCGGGATGAAGCAGGGCGAGTGAGAATTTTGGGTTAGGTGGACGTAGGAGTAGCACATTTGGGCAAAACGCGCTGCTACTACCTTTAGTAGTTGTAGCACTTTACACGAAATGCGCTACTACTAACTTCGCTACTGCAATTTTTCCTTTTTATTTTCCTTTATTTTATCCCACTTCGCTACAACTTTCCGGGGACATTTCTTCCCGTCCTTCTTGTATCGAGAAGCATTGCACACCGGAGAGCTTGTTTTTTCCGCGTGCTCCTTCCGATAAATTATGCAATCGTTGATGCATGCATGGTATCTAACGTGTGGCACATCAAGAGGGCACACGATCTTCTTGGCCTCATCAACACTAGTAGGAGATAGATTACCCGCGGGAAGAACATCCTTTAGGTACTTGAGATGCTAATCGAGGCTAGTGTCGGTCCATTTGTTTTTAGCCTTCGTCTTCAGGAGTTGGAGCGTGAAACTCAAGCGGGTCACCTCAGGATTGCAACCATCATACAATGGAGTGTTCGAGTCTACCACCAGTTGCTCCAGCTTAGCCTCCTCTCTAGAAGCAGCTCTCTCATTACTCGTCTCCTTGTGAAGCAATGCTTGAACATGAGGGTCCCGCACGATTGAACTTAGTACCGACGAACTCTGCAGCATGGAGTCCATGTCGTTCCCTCCGCCGCCATGTCCGGCCCCTTCTCCTCCGCCATGTCCGGCCCCTTCTCCGCCGCCATGTCCGGCCTCTTCCCCGCCGCCATTATCGATCATCTCTTCGTCTTGCCCCGTGCCATCATTGCCTGCCCCGTCAGCATCCTCAACATCGTCATCCTCATCTTCAATTATCTACCGAGTATAGCCATCCATGAAACCAGTCATGAGCAGGTGCGCTTCGACACGACCATCGTCATGGGGGTTGAGCCAAACTATTCCTTTGCATTTTCTACACGGACATAAAACCTCTGTCCGGTTATTTTCTTTCATGTCCTGGACCGCCGACCGCAACCACCCGTCCACCATCGTTCCACTGACCATCGTCAACTTTGCACGGTAATAATAAACAAATTGATTATAAAAATGCATGCATGCATCAAAGTCATACAAAAGTTTGGCATGACCTTCCCTAAAAATATGACATATATGGATCTAGAGTTCGCCCGGAATTCGCCGAAACGGAAATAAATCGACATTTCGGCAAAACATAGGCAACTCAAAAGCACAATTTGGCGTCAACTCATGCTACACACACAATTTTCACAAACATATCACACACACATAAAAATATTTCCATTTTGCAAAAGCATGAAATTTTCATCACCTCTATCTCGAGATCGAGCACATGGTGGAGATGATGTTGTAGGGAGATCAAAAGTGCACAAAGCTCTTCTTGACAAAGATAGATCTAGTTAGGGGGCAAATAGGTCACTTAACTAAATCCTACATCTACCTAGCTACCTAATTTGGGAGGAGACAACTTCAAATAGTGGAGGGGAAAGGAAAAAGAGAAAGGAGATGCATTAATGGAGGTGGTGTAGTTAGGTAGGAGTAATGAAGAGAGAGAAAGGTGGATAGAAGAGAGAGAGTAATGGGGGAGAAGTATTGAGGAAGAAGAAGAGTGAGAGTGGGAGCATGTGGGGAGGTAGGGGAAAGGGAAGAGGAGGGGAGGGAGGGATGGGTGGGGAAAAGGTGGTGGGTTGGTGCGGGTTAGCGATGGCGCTGAGCTAAACCGCGCTGCTGCTAAGGAGTTAGCAGCAGCGCGCTTTGGTCGACGGCGCTACTGCTAACAGGGAAAAAAAAGTGTGCCAATTTGAAATTTAGCAGCAGCGACCTCAGAAAAACGTGCTACTACTACATCCGTAGCAGTAGCGCAGTTCGCGCCACCGTGCTACTGCTAAATGGAGTTAAGTGGACACCGCCGGCCGATACTTGTAGCAGCGCGGTTTTCGCCGACTGCGCTACTGCTAAAAACTAATCTGTAGCGAGTTTCCCGCACACACGCTCCTACTAATTAGTAGCAGCGCTCTTTTTTGTGCCGCGCTGCTGCTAAAATTCTGTGTATAGGCTTTTCCCTAGTAGTGCATGTACCTTGCTCATGCAAATATTAAATGCTTAGAGCCAACCTAATAGCCATTCTAAGAGCCAACTTACATGGCACTTTTGCCTATGTGGAGGAGAGAGATGTGAAAAGTAAGGGGAGTGAGCTCTCATGCAAGAGCCTAGCTATATACGCATTCCTAGGTAAATACAATAAATATGAAGAAAGAGATAGAGAGGAGATGGAAAAAAGTACTAATACAATAGCCAACCTTATATTTTTTTTGGGGGGGGGGGGAGTAGCCAACCTTATAGCCCACACTATTGTATGAGTACATATAGATGATGGCTATAGATGACATGGAAGTTCCTTATAGCCATTGGCTGGCTATATTATTAACCATGCTCTAATTCTTTTTTCAAAACCGCCTTTGACTATTGACAAGATTAATAGTACATGAGATGTATAATGTGAAAATTATATCATTGGAAGCTCCTTTGACATACGAATTGACCGTATGCTTTTTGTAAGTTGCATGTCATATATTATTAATCTAACATTTGGTCAAAGTTAGCCTCAAAAAACGCATTAGGCCCTCTATAGTATATGGAAGGAGGGAGTAGTAGTGGAAGTGGATCCTCTGGCAAAGGTATCCCTGCCTTACCCTCCCTTTCGGTCACTTACTGGCGGACACCATGCTTTCTAGGCCCCGCAAGTCACTTACTCAATGGGTTCGGCCACGTCAGGGGATCCTCATCCATAGTATAATCCCTCTGTTTTTATTTACTCCGCATAAAACGGAGGGAGTGGTAGTATAAATGAGGCGGGCGAGGGAGGGGGAGGGACGTCAGTTTGCTCTCAACTGCGGTCCCACAAGTGAGCAAAACGCAAGACGAAGCGCGTTCCATTCGATGAGCAAGGTGGAGGGTCCAACATGCCGGGGTGCAACGCGAATGCGACAAGAGCTATGTACAGTCAAAACTGATTGACCAGTCATCACCGGAACCACTATTCACACCAGAACCTTCGCTGCTTGGCCTATGCCAGCCACTGCCCCAAAACCACGCCTCCTATCCAGCCCATTCCCCCACCTTTCGATCCCCTAGCCCACATCAAGAGTCCCCTAGTTCGCCAGAAAGCCATGGGTGCGCTGCAAGATCATGTACTACAAGATGCTGCCGCCGGAGCACCGCGCAGAAATTGCGGCGGCGGTCGGCGCCACAGACCTCCGTTCCCAAGCTAGCTTTGCGGCGGGCCAATCCCCAAGTTCTCTGGAGCCAAGCTACGAGGAGGAGGAAGCCGATCCAATGTTCATGGCGGACATCGCAGCACATAAGGCCAACGAGGGGTATGAGACAATGGACGTCGACTTCGTGCCGGTGTCTGGGTCCCCCATGGTGCAGGCGGACCAGCGGTTCAACCTGGCCATACTAAAGGAGGACCAGGAGGCAGAGGCTCAACTCGACGTGGAGCACGTGCATGCCGCTGCCATCGAGGCTCTCCTGCGGGCGGAACCGGATGTCGTGGATGTGAACCAGGTGGCGGAGGCTCAACTTGACGCGGAGCGCGCGGATGCCGCTGCCATCGAGGCCCTCCTATAGGCGGAACCGGACGTCATGGACTTGAACTAGGAGGCTAAACTCAACGCGGTGTGCATGGATGCCGCTGCCATCGAGGCCCTCCTGTAGGAGAAACCGGACGTCCTGGACTTGAACCGGGCGGCGGAGGCTCAACTCGACGTGGAATGCGTGGATGCCGCTGCCGTCGAGGCCCTCCTGCAGGCAGAACCGCACATCCTGGACTTGAACCGGGCGGTGCTCTCGTCTGTGCTGAGCGCCCGCACGCTCCGCGTGAATGAGTAGCTGGAGGCTGAGGACAACCACGATGCGGAGACACACGTTGGCAGCTACGGCTGGTTCGCGCCGGCAGCCAAAGACGATGAGGCTGTCTCGTTCCGTGAGCAGTGATAGTTTTTCTTTATGTTGTTGTTTTTAGGGATCTTTTGTTGTTTAAAAACATATATTGTTATGCAAGTCGCCTGAATTTCATTATTTGGGTCAGTCTACCATTTCAGGCGGTTGGATGTATGTCCTACGTCTCCTAACCCTTCTTCCTCACCTCTTCTTCTTCCCCAACAGACCACCGCACGGGCCGTACGGATCCTCCCCAACATGCGGTTGGATAAACATACTGTATGAATGAAAATTATGTGTCAGCGGTAGGATGTCTGAGTTTGGTTTTTTCACATGCGGTAGCATGCCTTAGTGAGGGTGCATCCCCTTGGTTGGGTTTGCGGCATGCAGGAGCAATTGTGTGAGGGTGCGGTGTGACCGCGGTGTGCCGGAGCAACTGTGTGAGGGTGCGGTGCGACCGTGACAGCTGTGCGCAAGTGTACCACCTTTTTTTTGAAAAGTTTAGGAAAGCTTGGCAAAAGTGTGTGGCGAAGTATGGCAATGCAAGGCCTAGATCCAAACAGGATACAACTATGTATGTACTAGGAGTACTAGTATTAAAAAATAATGCGGGGTTTTCCTTCGCGGTATAAATCAATACAAATCCTCGTTTGACGTGTCAATTAATGTGTATTTTTTCTCCAAAGCCCAAAGAGCTAACCATCTCACTCCTCATCACTTGATTAATGCAGCGCCATGCAAACCAACCTTCTCACTTCCACATGTATGCAAGGGTATATTAATGTCCTTGGTTGCTAGTACGAGGCAAACCCCATCAATTTTGCCTCGATTAGTGTTAGTGGCCTTTTGCAAATTATAATTTTGATATACTGACCTTGTGTACAAAAAAATGGAGGTAGTAACTATTTGACTTCCTTCCCCATTGCGGTGATGTCGATGATATCTCGAACATTGTGTTTTGGCGATGTGCGTTCGACGGAGAACACCATTGAGGGAGACCACGGTAAGTCGTTCGCAAGTGCCGCCTGCAAGCAGTGGCAACCACCTTATTTGCATCCAGGAAGTCCGTTGAACCAAAGGACGCGTAAATGTACTAGTACTACTAGTACACAATAGCGTCGTTTGTCCAGCTTAGTGCAGTGAGGTAGTTTCTCAAAGTAGGCGATGGAGAAGCGGAGTCAACGAAGAGTGAAATTGTGGTTGTTTCGTCCGTGCTTTGTGATTTGACGCCTCACTCCTTTGTGATTTGTGATAGAAGGGAAAGGGGAGTAGACTCTGTGCTCTGTACGGTACATGCGCCCAAGCATGGGAGAAATAGGAGAGAAGTTACATTTTGCTATTCCTTCAATCAATCAATCAGGGAGCTTCGGTTCCATCTTTTTAGCATTGGGAGCACCGTCCACAATGGTTCCCATCGATTCCAAAAGCTATTTTCACATTTGGCTATACATTGTGGATACCATTAATCTTACCACTTGTTTTTGCTCCTGTGTGCTATCTACACAAATCTCAATTATATTGATCTAAACAATTATAGTATCAAGATTAGTAAAAAGGAAGTGATTTTCCGCGCGGATGGCGGGGGAGGTTTCTTATTTTTAGAGGACGTTGGCATGGCTGTTTGCTAACATGTGGTCCCACGTCTCAGTGCTTTACCATGCCGATCCGCGCCCCACATGAGGCAGAACAACGGCAGAGGCAACACGTGGTTAACTTGAAGCAGATGAGGGAGAAGCGAATTTAGAAACGAGTGAAATGATGGTTGCTTCGTCCCTCCAACTTATTTTTTTAGCATTATTACTTCGTCCCTCCAACTTAACTGCAGGAAAGGTGCAACTTTGTGGTTTGACGCCTCATTGCTCATTACTACGCCGGCGCCATGACTGGGGTGATTCACCCCTGCTGCTCTGCACTGTATTTCAGTATGGCACGTGGACCCGGTAGCATTATGTCCCACATATCGGCGATAGGACTAGAACATGTATGACAGCGAGCGCTCCACTCTAACGACGGAGGAGTACACGACAAGGCGGCCCAGTGAACTGTTACTTGTACTATATAGTACTATAGTACTATAGTTTTGCTGTTTCGCACAATCCATCGATACAAACCCGACTAAACTGGAAAGGGCGGGATTTTTCCCGTGCGGTAGACGATACTGGACATACATTTCAAAGGCAATTTTAATGTATGCAAACTGAATAATTAAGTAACAATATGATATCTAGTATAACTAAAAACACATATGATTTATTGTGTTAGAGTGTAGTATTAGTGTTGTATTGCATAGTTGTTAGATGTAACATGCGAGAAAGTGTAGAGATGTAGTTTTGGAGGGCCTACAGAGAGAAAAGCATAATACTGTCACCGAACTTCAGAATACGCTCATTACGGTCATTTTATACATTTTACGGTGATTATACGGTCACTTGCTCAACGTTCAATATCGGATTGCACTCTGTTGACCGGCCAATAGTCTGCGTGGCACCATGTTGACTAGTTAAATTGACCATGTTCCTTGTGGGTCCCACCAGTCAGTTCGCATAGGAAAAAGGTCAGATAAATACAAATTAACGCAGGCGCGACAAGACTCCAACCCGTGCGCGGGAACCACCTGGTTGTGTATGTGTCTATCAGGGCCTGATGTGTGCGCATGCACCTGTAGGTTGAGCACTTGAGTGTGAGAGTGTGTGTTGGTCGTGTGGTGTGTGCATGCATGTGTGCGTGTGTGCGTGTGAGTGTGGCGTGCGTGCATGGCTGCGTGTGTACGTGTGAGTGTTGCGTGCGTGTGTGGCTGCATGTGTTCGTGTGAGTGTTGCGTGCTTGCAGTTCGTGTGCATGCGTGCATGTGTGTATAATCACCACACCAGCTCCTGTGTGTTAAAACAGACGACTCAGCATGCCAATTCAAGGCCACCTTGTCCATAGTGTCCGCGGTGATGACTTCGAACCACCGTCCAATATTTTTTGTCGTTTCTTTTCATTCTTACTAGCAAGATGCCCGTGCGTTGCACATAACATCAAGATGCATTTGTATGACTAGTTTATTTAGTGAGAGAAAAGGATGAACGAGGGAAACCTTATTTGCAAATGTGCAGAGGTGTGTCGGTACCTTTTTGCAAAATTGCCACAGTTTCCTTCCTATCTGTCAGATATAATAAATCAGACGACCTATATTGCAGGATGGCATACCATCATCACCAATTCTGTTTTTTATGAGAGTGTAGAGTAGATACAAGCCGACAGGTGGGCCCAATGGTAATGAGATAATGTGATGCAACACTAGAGGTGCCACGTGGAGCGTTTAACTGGTCAACTAGTCATGTCTTGAGCAAATATAGAGCTGTAAGGTGAGCCCGTGACTGTATAACCACAAAACATAAATGGTGACCGTAATGACTGGATTCTGAAGTCCAATGTACATATCGTGCTTTCGCTTCAAATACAATGATCGTCATTGTATATATCGCGAGAGAAAGATGAAACATGCGTGAATGTGCTGGGGGCGTTCTTTTAGAGGACCTGGAGATAGTTTGTGTGTGTACATGAAAGGGGCGTAGAGGGGGTGTATGCGATGGAGAGAGATATGCTCTTCGTTTTTCTTTATTATGACTAACTTTATATATAGTATAAAAATATAAAAATTCACAGTGCGGAATAAATATCATTATGGGCACCATGCAATGCAAATTAACGTTCATACTCCTCCATATAACTTTGTATTGTTGTATATATGTAGAAATTCTAAAATATTTTTTTTGTCCACACTTTCTTCAAAAGGAATGTTGTATGCGAAATAAACATGAAGAGATGGGCTTTTTAGATCAATGGGGTACGTGATGTAACATTTGTGAATGTGTACTTGATGTATTTGGCAGGGCCTAGAGAGGTATGTGTGTGTATTACGTATTCGAGAGAGGCATGGATAGAGGGCCGGTGGGGGAGGGGGCGTGGGAGAGATAGCACGACAAATGAGAGAGGTCTAGAGAGAGAGAGATGAATATCATGGCGAGAGATTCCCTTGAGTGTGTATATGCAAGGGGGAGTGGAGAGAGGCACGAGGAGAATTTTTTTTGTGTGGTGTCTGTGTTGGTATGTGTGGGTGTAAGAAGATAACGAGACCTGGAGGCAGAGGGTGTGTCACCGCGTGAGGTCCGTTGGGCCGAGGTGAGGCCCTTGGTTCGGTTCCATCCTGCGCCACATTGGTCGGCCCATGACACATTTAGGGAGACTCATGGATGACTAGTCGTACAACACAAAGATAGCAGAATCGTGAAGGACTCCGTGTCCACTGACAAAGCCGGCTCGGATTTGTAACCCTAGGTCCTCGGACTAAGGTAACCCCTTATCTCTGATATTACTATTCATCCAATCGAACTTTAAGGGGCAACCTACATAATGCTCTGCTAGAATCATACTTGTCGATTAGGAATAGAGGTGTGAGACAATGCGTGAGAGACAGGCCTAAAGATAATGTGCGTACTGGAGACACATAGGCAGGTCTATGTATATAGAAATGGGTCGATGGGGATTGTGCGTGTGTATGCTTGTGAGAGGAAGAGTGCTTGTGATAAAGGTTAGTGAAAACAGTCGTAAATGGTTACGAGAGAGAGGGATGGTTATATCAAGAGCATGTCTGTGAGAAAGACACCTCAGGAGAGAGTGTGTGAGCATGTGTGAGAGACCACCGATGGAGAGTGAAACTACACGCAAAAGAATGATGTACACATTGATTAAAGATATAAATTGTATCCAAATATTAGGATGGGATCATGATATTTGCAATTCGCGTAAGGAACGATCATTGATCAACCAGACATCTAGATTCTATCGAATTTGAGCATGTCTATGTTATTATTCGACATAATTGATCCACATAGTTAGTATATTGAACTCCAGACAATGCATCGCTTTAGCAATCGAATATAAACGTGAGTATAGTTCATGTTGTGTGTGTAAAGCACATTATACATACGGAAGTTACACAATGAACATTATAAATAGCTAGCTATGAACTAGCATACATTTGAATTCAACTTAAGGTTGTTTAAAAAAATTGAATTCAACATGTAGTCCATTCAATTCAATTATTTGAATTCGATATCATGGCATTTGTAAATCGTACCAAATTATGGGGGCACCAATCTTTGCTCTGCTTTTGTACATAATAGTATATATAGTCGTGTACATAATAGATTCAAATTTAGCTCCTCCATTCCAAAATAATCATAGTTATAGGATTTTCAACTATCAAAAATTCAAAAAGAAGCGAATAATTTAAGTAGGTTTTCAAACATACAAGGTCAAATTTAACATTGTCTATTTAGGTCAATCCTCAAAGTTCAAGAGTACTCTAAACATGAATGTTTCTGTTTCAAAATTTCGAGCGAAGCGCCAAAAGAGCCTCTACTCACCCAAAACCATGTGAGACCAATGTTTGGTAGAAGGAAATTACTTTTCTAACTCCGACCTGTGAAACCTACCGGCCCGATGTCCAAAGGTCTAAACCAGGGTAGGTTTGTAGCTTCTTGTAGACGCCATGCAACCGCCTTCGAAAAACATGCATACACAATGGCCGCCTAAGCACACATGCGTACGGCCGAAATTGCTCCCGCCCACTATTTGGGACACCTGGGATTACCATCCTACCCCGGACCCACAGTAGGTCCTAAATTTAAGAGGGGGGCAAAGTTTGTATTTTCCCCAAATTTCAAACAAGCGCGTCCCATCTGTTCAAAAAAGCCAAAAACAAGCACATCCCGGACAGAAACATGGTCCCCCCTTAGCTCCGCCCCCCCCACCCCCGTCCGATTCCCCATTCGTACTCCGTGGGCGCCAAAACTACCTCTCCACCAGCCACGAAACCACGGCGTCCTCCGTCCGCCACCCCATCCCACCCATCAACCGCCGCCCTCCTCCATCACGCCGGAGCCGATACCCCGACGTCGTCGTCCACTGCAACCTCAACCTCAACGCCCTCCATGGTTTGTAGTTGAAGCCGAGGCCGAGATGTCTGTACCCGAGCCAGTTCAACCACGCCGTCCTGCGCCTCATCGCTGCTGCTCCAACTTCGCCACCGTCCTCCGCACTGGAGCTGTTCCTTATACGTCGTCCTTCGCCGCCTCGGATCTGCTTCCCCTCCGCCGACATACGGCCACGAAAACACAGTCAACAATTTGGCCATAGGTTCGTCCAAGGCTGCACCCTCCTCCAAAACATCGGTTCCCCCGGCAAAAAGAAGAACATCGTCGCGACATATGAAGCACACAACACTTGCAATCGGAAATGGTACCCCTCTTCCCTTATTCGTGCAAATCTTACGTGCCTGCTTGCATAGTATTCATCCCACAGAAGACACTAGTTGACCGCTTCTTCTTGATACTAGATGTTCCTAGTGACTCGCGATGCACAAGGTTTCTCCTCATATACTATTTCACCATAGCTAGAGGTCCGTCGCGCCCCCTGGATTTCAATTCCTGGTCAGTAGATTCCCAATTAAGGGAAGTATTCCCTCATGTAACAGGCGCTAGTCCGCCTAGTCCGCCTAGAGCTACTGGCACCTGATGTGGAGGTCGGTCGGGATTAAAGGGATGGCCTAGGGGTGCTGCCAAGCACAACGGTGGTGTGAGGTCGAGGGGAGGGCGGGCCGGCGGAGGCAGGGATTTATGCCGGTGGTTGCTGGTGGTTCGAGAAAGATCGTCAACCATGACTGGCTGGAGGTAGACGAAGGCCATCTGCCCGTTCCTTATAGATCGGGTGGTTCATAAAAAATCGACTGACCTATTTATTTTTAGTCGACTATTATTTTGATAGGACCACATGTGGTGGTGTGCTGGAGGAGTACCTGCATTTCCCAGCCATCCCTATGCTCATATATTACAAAATCATACGGAGTAGAATCTAATTTTGTTTTTCATGCAATGTTGGAGAGCTATAATATGTCTCATGTCATTTATTTTTCAGCCACCTGCTATCTGCTACTTTTACAGTGCACTAGTTCTGCACACACTTCACCCATACTCTCACTATTGTGTTTTTATGCAAGGGTATTTTAGACTCTGATGCCTGGACAGAAGCAGAAAAGAAAAGAGAGAAGTCGCTCCAGCGTGGTACGCGGCTATGCCAGACACGTTTTAGCCTTATAAAGGGTGGAGTGTCAACACATGGAGACGGTAAATGTAGCTCTGGAGTTGATGACCTAGCTCGCAATGAACCACCATCCCAGGTGCTTGCTTTAACTTCGCGGTGTCATATGTGGTTGCATGTTGCATATTGTGTCTAGCGTGTATTCAAAAGGCCGAAGTCCGTCTTTATTAAGATAAGGAAAGATATTTTTTACATGAACCACCATCCCTGGAGCACCAGAAGACAAATAGCTAGTCAGGGCACTGGCTGAGCCAGTGACAATCCCAGCACGGATAGGCATCACCTGGAAGCCAACTAAAAAGCCACGATGGTGGCGAAGCAGCCCGCCTCCCACCAGGCTCTCAGGTCCTCGAAGAACATGCTCACCACTCCAGCCGGATGTCTAGCTTGTATTGCTTCCAATTTGGTTAAATTGCATCTGCTTAGCTTACACATTCTACCTTTGAATATGACATGCCTTCGTATTTTTGGTACATACTAGTACATTTGTCTATTAACCATGTTCTTACATCAAACTAATGTTTTTGTGTATCCCTCATCAATCACTTATGACGAGACAGTCACCCCAGTTCGTTGCTTTGAGAAAAGATCCTCTTTTGAAGAATGCAGTGTCAGCCTCCCCACATGATTCTCAAGAAACAGCTAGGAAAGATGAATATAATGAACGTAGCTCTGTAGTTGATGACCGCATTTCCCCTACACCAGCATCTTAGGTGCTTTCTCTAACTTGGCAGCGTGATATGTGGTTGCATGTTGCATATGGTGTCTAGACTGTAATTCTTCCAATCTGGTTAAATTGCATGTGCTATTCTGCTTAGTTTATACATTATACCTATTAATGTGACATGCCTTCCTGTTTTTAGTACGTAGTACATCTGTCTATTAAGCATGTCCTTACATAAAACTATTGTTTTTTTGTATCCCGCATGAATCATTATGATGACACACCTTTAGTATATGCAGTGTGATAATAGTTGCATCTTTCATATGATTTATAGCATGCGCTGCTTCTAATTTGTTGAAATGCCATTTATGATGGGACGCTTTTAACTTGGCAGAGTCATATTGGTTGCATCTTTCATGTGGTGTCTAGCTTGCATTGCTTCTTATTTGTTGAAATGGCTTCTGCTTAGTTTACAAAAACAGTTGTGAATATGCCATGATCTCCTATTTTTCATACATATTCCATCCTGGTATCATGTGTTTGCCTTACATCAAATTAGTGATTGTCAGTACAATCCATGAATGAGTTCTAAAGAGTGAATTTTATTGCTTTTTCTTGTCGGTTTTACTTGACAATTCAAAATCAATAAAGTGGAAGGAAAGTAGCAAGGCGACGGATATAGGTGCTCCTTCCAAAACGGAGGGCCTCTATAGATTCTACTCCACCACCCCCCAAGAAGATTTGCAAGACAACACATGCATAGACACTCAACGTAGTTGTGTTGATGATGAGCACGTCTCCCCTATGTGCTTGCATGTTATGTATGATGTCTAGCTTGTATTGCTTCTAATTTTGTTGAATTCCGTCTGCATACTTTACAAATTATACTTGTGAATAACACATGTGTTCCTGTTTCTAGAACATATAATATCTGTCTATCACACCATGTTCTTACATCTAAGTACTACAGTTGTTTAACCTGCAACAATCACTTATCATAGGACACGTTTGACTTGGGAGTGTGATATAGGTTATATCTCACATTCTTTTCTAGCTTGTACTACTTCTAATTCGTTGAAATGGCACTTATGACGAGACAGTTTTAACTTGGTAGAGTGATATTCGTTGCATCTTTCATATGGTGTCTAGCTTTCATTGCTTCTAATTTGTTGAAATGCCTTCTTCATAGTTTACACATCATAATATGTGAATATGCAATGATGTGAATATGCAATGGCACTAATGGCGAGAGACCTTTAACTTGGTAGTGTGATGTTGTTTGGATCTTGCATATGATTTATTTCTTGTACTGCTTCACATTTGTTTAAATGCCATTTATGACGAGACATTGTTAACTTGGCAGAGCGATAGTTGTAGCATCTTTCATATGGTGTCTGCCTACCATTGCATTGCTTCTAATTTAGTGAAATGTCTTCTGCTTAGTTTACACATCATAGTTCGTGTTATCACATGCCGTCTTGTTTTTCGTACATATTACATCCTCCTATCATGTGGTTGTCTAACATCAAAGTTCAGTTCGTCGTATCCCGCATCAATTTGTTCTGAAGAACTAAATTGTTATTCATTTTTCTTGTCGGCTTGACTTAACATGGCACGGAGAAAGAGGAAGGAACACAGAATGACAGGGAAAAAGGAAGCGGAAGAATCCTGCAGATTCTGCTGGTACTGATGGTGCAATAGAAGGAAAGTCCAGCGGAAAATTGTACAAATAGTGTATCCCATGCCACGTGAGCTACAGAACAAGCCTACCAGAAACCAATAGCTGCCACCACACAAGCAGAGACAGCCCTAGTTGTTGCAACACCTTCCACAGTACCACCAGCTGCACGAGTTACTCGTTGGTCAACTCAGCAAGCAGCACGTTCCCAAGCTCCCTTGCCACCTGACACTAGTTCCGAAGCACTCTTAACACAAGACGAGTTGGCAAGATCAGATGAACTTTGTGAGCTTCAACAGCAAGAAGGTAGTTGCTAGAGTCAAGTTACAGTTGCATGCTTCTTTATATGTAGTCTCACAGTTTGATGTACAATAACACTTCCTATGTTCGTTGTTGGACTAGCACCTAGGCGCAAGAGGAAACAAACATCAGGGATAATGCTCGATAGGTTAACTAAATTTAGAGGAGGAAGAATGGAGATCTGTTTTGAGGCAGGTTTAAAAAGGCCGTGTAATGCTATAGAGTCAGCCAATTTAGTATCAGAGGCAGCGGTTGCCGTTAGGAGTCATGTACGTATCCTCCCAACATGGATTCAGTACAAGAATGACAAAGACGAAACCCAGTTCAATACCTTCCTCGACCATTTATCTATAAGTATGGTTATGTATGGAAACTAGTAATATTGTCTTGCTTTGTCCCATACTTTCTAGGTTGCTGATAATGAGACTCCCATAATTTTCAACAGATGAGGTTCAAGTTGGATAGCGAAGATGATGCAACCAGACAAGCTTCCACCCATGTTTTCAAGTCTGCTCTGTGACAGTATTGGTATAACTTGAGGAAAACTCACTTTGAAGGCAAGGCTAACATTGAACTTGCCCAGACATCTACAGTCGAAAAAATATCAGATGAAGAATGGAGAGGCCTCATTAAAAACTGGTCTTATCCAAAGTATCAGGTAAATTATATATATGTGATCATCTCACATGTTGAAGCCCTATTTACGCATGTGCCTCACAAATCTATCTACTTGTAGGTGAACTGTTCAAAGAACAAGGCCAACCGTACGAAAGTGAATGTCCAACAGACAACAGGATCTCGTAGCTATATTGCACACTGTGAGGCTCTTGTAATTAGCTGTTGTTTCACTCTTTTCATTGTACCATATTATCAGATCTATATTGACTTGTTCCAAATGCAGAGGAAATCCCGCAAGGACTAAAAAGTACCTTAACCAAATGATGTGGAAATCTTCAGGGACTGTCACACCAGCAAGACGAAGGGCATGACTACACCAGTCAAAGCCGCTGTTGTAAGTCCTTAATCGTCATGCCTTTTAACTACTACTTACTCTGACTCGTGCCTTGAACTGCATGGTTTGCAGCCAATATATATTACTCTTTTCAATTTTATACACAATTGTCTTAGCGTATCATTGCACCTGACAAGGTTTAAAAGAGAGGAGTGATGTTCCTTCGATCTTGATCTGTAATCTAGTTCCGTGCTGGACTTGCCCACACAATGTTACAATTGCTTGTTTGTCTGTTCTCAGTTGTTTTGTGATATGAATGATGCCATACTATGCTTACTGAGGGAGTCCTGGATTAGGGGGTGTCCGGATAGCCGAACTATCACCGTTGGCCGGACTCCTGGACTATGAAGATACAAGATTGAAGACTTCGTCCCATGTCTGCATGGGACTTTCCTTGGCGTGGAAGGCAAGCTTGGCGATACGGATATGTAGATCTCCTACCATCGTAACCGACTCTGTGTAACCCTAACCCTATCCGGTGTCTATATAAACCGGAGGGTTTTAGTCCGTAGGACGAACAACAATCATACCATAGGCTAGCTTCTAGGGTTTAGCCTCTCTGATCTCGTGGTAGATCCACTCTTGTACTACCCATAGCATCAATATTAATCAAGCAGGAGTAGGGTTTTACCTCCATCGAGACGGCCCGAACCTGGGTAAAAACATCGTGTCCCTTGTCTCCTGTCACCATCCGCCTAGACGCACAGTTCGGGACCCCCTTCCGAGATCCGCCGGTTTTGACACCGACATTGGTGCTTTCATTGAGAGTTCCTCCGTAGCGCTGCTGTCGGGAAGGATGCCTCATCCCGCCTTTAAAAGACGGCACCGTTGCTAAAGGAGCTTTGGCCACCGCCAAACTCTCCGACTAGAGGTTTTCTTATGACCGCTTTGTTCGTCAGCTACCGACGATGACTTCTCGGGTCATCGAAAGCAATCTTCACGTTAACTCGGAACTCACCGAGAAGTTAGATCCGATGCAGCTCTCTTCCTTGAACGAGCTATTGGATCGCATCGCCGCATCACAGGAATCGCCATGACTACGATCAGATTGGGCCTAAAACCGATCTGAGAGATCAACTCTCCCGTGCTACCCACCACGCTGTGTGTAGAGGAACAATACGGCGACTCTTCTCCTACCTTAAAGACTAGATATGTCCGATTCCTCGACCCCTCCATGCCGGATTCCCGCGAGGGTGACACCTCTCAAGCCCTCGAACTTAAAGTCGCAGCGGGCTAGATTCATTGGACAACCTCCAAGAACCCAAGCTTCCAAGTTTGGAAACTTCTTGGCCCTCGAATCTTAGATCGGACGGGTTCAAATTTAATTCCACCCGCCCACCCAAACATAAGCGATCTATCCCAAATCCGGCAAGAGCCCGATGAAACAGTACATAATTACTAGGCCAGATTCCTCCTGGTTATGGACAGGATAAAGGATTGCCGCGAGGAGGACGAATCTCATTCTTCTACAATAATTGCGCGGACAAGGAATCCTAAACGCCATAAGTCGTCATGGAAATTACACGCTTCACTGACTTGGAGTCCATAGTACTAAAGTATCACGATGGAGAGCGCCGGAAAACCAAAATCAAATTTTGGGATAATCCGCCCGAATCGACCCTAGTCCGAAATAAAAGGGTGCATCATCACCGTGCACCGGGTTACATACCAAAAAGCAAAAACCCCCAAAGGGCATGGAACCGTCTTTGCAGGGATGGCTCAATGGCCCCGCAAAATTCATAGCACAGAGGCGCCACTCCAACTCATAGCCTTAGAGCATGTTGGATACTACGGCAGTGGCCAAAAGTGGCGAAGAGCTCTTAGCTCGAGCACCAGCCCAACAATACCAAGACGGTATTAACAGCCTTGAGACTTTTGCATCAAATAATATGCGAAACGAACACTCCATAGCCTTGCCAAGTCTACCATATAGCAACAATAAATCCATGGAGTAACACGGCTATTACCTTTAACGCCAAGGATGTGAACCTAAATTCAACAGCCCGAGCACCAACCGCATTGGTCCTCGGTCCAATAGTGGATTTGCTTCGCCTTACCAAGGTACTCATGGATGGCGGCAGGATTAAACCTCATCTATGAGGAAACCCTTCGAAAATGGAAATAGATCGGAGCCGCATTGAGCAAAGCAGCACAACCTTTAGAGGAATAATCCCTACCGGGAAGCATGCTGTACAGAAAGATCACACTAGATGTGGTGTTACACGCCGGACAATTATAGGTCCGAGGAGGTCACATTCCAAGAGGCCCGCTCAGCAGCGGATACCACGCTCTATTAGGGCGAGAGGCATTCACAATTTTTCAAGCTATACCCCATTATGGGTACATGAATGTCGGAGTAATGGGCCACGGGTAGGCAAACCCGAGCCCCTGGACCTTTCAAAACATCGGCGCAGACTGCGCCCCTCAAGACCCCAAGACAAAGAGCCGCCTTCTGAGATTCGGCGGCAGAGCCGCCGACTGCCCATCCCAGCCGAGTCCCAGAGACGGCCTCGAGATGAGCCGACTCCCAGCCAGCGACTTCCGGAGAAGCCGACTATGGGGAGTCGGCCCGCGACTCCAACCACCTCCTGCCTATGCGACTACGGAAGAGATGGGATGAGGCTGCCTCGCTGCACATCCCTGCCCCGTTCACAAAGGACAGGCATGGCCATAGAGCGCCGTACTGACGGAGATCTCCGTCCGGCGCCAAGCATCATACACGCCGCCCTCGACATCAGCCCCGTGGGCGATCCTCGCACTCCACGATGGCTGTCTCATACAACCGAAGACGGCGGGATTCTTTGCCGGCGGGCGTCAGAAGACGGCGAGCGCTTTAGACGGACTGCTGGGGAGTCGGCCTCAAGAGTCGGCCGCCCTCCCACGGGCTCCGCGCCATTAACCGTGCACAAGATGTGGAATGGCAATAGTGATCGCCGTCAGCGGCGGCACTGCTAATGACCCCGCGACTAAGCTCGCGTCATTAGAAGCATGGCTACAGAATCCGCAGTCGGCAAGATTACCGCCATGTGGACAAGGGCTGTCGGTCCCATGTTAGATCGTCGGGCGGGCCCACCAATCAAGCGGCCCTGGTCGGCAGAGAAGACGGCGACTGAGAGATCGATCACTGGACCTCGCGCCACCGGATTACCATTGTACTTCGGGGTAGGCCTATATAAACCCCTCGGGCACCCATGCAAGAGGTTGGACCCTAATAGTTTTAGACACATAGAGGGAAGAGAAGAGCTAGCCGTGCCTCTTCTCCTTCCTCACCCCGAACAGCTCAAGGAGCAGCCTTGTACCCACTTTGCCATAGTGATCATGCGGAGACCCCGAGAGCAAAGAGAGGGGTGTTATCTCCACGGAGAGCCCCGAAGCTGGGGAAGATTCGCGACGTGCATGCCTTCGCCCATCCTGCTTCTGTGCACCGCGACGCTCTACTCGCCCCCACCAAGATAAGCCATCCTTGGCATATGTCGCACCCAACCCCGACATTTGGCGCCCACCGTGGGGCTAGGTGCACCGTCCGTCCGGAGACCTGCCTGACGGGAACCCTTTTCTCCCTAGCGCAGCGCAGCCAGCCCAAAGACGCCTGGACGGAGTTCAAGGCCACGCATCGTATGGCGCTGAGATCGCCATACGCCAGCTGCTCACGAACTTGTCGGCAAGGTTTGCCTCTCCGACGAGCCTGTGATCCACGCAGTACGGGCGGCCCCGAGAGCTCTCGCGGCCTCTCGAGCAACTCCACGCCGCCGGGCGAAGCCTCGCCACCGACCGGAGTCCGTGAGGCTCCACCGACACGATGCTGGTCGACTCAACACCGCCGCCGACGCTGCTCCCCACCAACGTGGTGGTTCACGAGCCGCCTCCTCACGAGTGGAGTGGCGGAAGCACCGCCACGAAGTGCTCGCCATCGGTCATAGCGAGCCTTCCGTGAAGGAGCCTGCGACCTCTTGACGCGTTCGCAAGACCCGACCAGCGCTTATTCCGAAGACGCCGCGCTGGGACGCTGGAGGAACGCCGCTTTCAGCTCGTAGGCGCCAAGAAGCCGGTAAGCATGAAACGCTGTCGGCTTCACCAGCGTGAGATGGATCGCGCGAAGGATGGCTTGCCGGTTCCCGACCGGGCCTAGCCGCTTAGGCGCGTCCAACAAAGGCGGCGTGAGCTATCGCCAACCTGTTCGGGGCCAATCGCCTGTACGCTTACGCCTGGAGAACATCCGCGCTGCTCAAAGCGCGCGCGGACGAAATGGATAACTTTGAGGGCGAGGAGCCGCCGATGACGGAGCGAGTCCAGCAGTTCTCACGCGCTGCCGCCAAGAAGACGTTGCTGGCTGCCGCACGGAGGCGCCATGACGACAACACGGGCGACGCCTTTTCCGCCGAGAACAAGGTGCGACGCCTCAAACGCCGATCAAGGGTGTCCGGAAGAAAAACAAGGAGCCGGCTGTCAGCTACGGCCGACTCACATCTCCATCGAAAGCGCGACGAAGACGGCCGCCAGAGCAAAGGGAGCGGCGGGATTTACTCATCTGCTTGCCCTCCCAAGAGAAAGGCGAAGCCCCGCCACCTGGCCGAAAGATCCGACTATCGGCGACCGCTTTGGCCTACGAGAGAGTCGGAGAAACGACGCCGCCACCGGATCGACCGACTCCACCGATCCCTGGCGCTGAAGAGGAAGACGAGTTGGGCCCGCCTCTGTTTTGACCTCGTGATCCGAGACAAGCCCTTCCCAAGAGGGTTCACACTCCCGAGATACACCTAAATACACCGCCCAAGTGAAGCCGGAGGATCTGCTAGTTGACTACCTACGTCAAGCGTGGCTTAACGGCAACAAGCGCTAAGTCGTAAAGTATGTTCCTCATGCTCTAGGGCACGGCCCGGACATGGTTGAACAGCTTGAAGCCCCGCAGCATCAACAGCTGGGTCGATTTCACCGAGGCCTTCATCCGCAACTTCACGAGCACATACAAGCGACCTCCCAAGCCTCGCCAGCTTTCCTTGTGCGCAAGGCCTCAACGAGTCAACTCGCGACTACTCTCACGCTACAATGAGCTCCTAACTCCCACGAGGGAGTGCACGAGTGCAGGCTATCGAGTACTTCACCGCTGGTGCGTAGAAGGCACCCTCCTCAAGCACAAGCTCCTTTGCGACGAGCCGAGACCTCGACGAGCCGCTGATCATAGCACACAACACGCCACGGCCGACTTCTCCATGAAGACGGAGATTGAAGTCGGTGCGACCGCAAGGTGGCTCATCAGTCCCTGTAACTCCGGCCGGCGACACCAGCCGCGACAAAGAATGAATGATCACAAGCGCAGGTTCTCGCAGCCGGCTTCCAACAGCCTTCAGTAGCGGCGACCGAAGACCAACAGCCAGAGGGGCAGCCTCCGCCAGCTGGCTGTAAAGGCGGCAAATCCAATCGTTGCCGGCCTTCTCTTACGAAAGCGCATTTCTAGATGGTCCCCGCAAGTTCCATAGCGGCGCAAAGCCGCCAAACCACACCACCCGAAGTGCCACCGCTCACCAGATCGCTTAAGGAGACGGCTCTCCTCCCTCCCGCTGGCTTGTCACGTCAGCCCACCGCCGCCCAAAGAGTCGGATGTCAAAGCCAAGCGGGCGCAGTACAAGACGAAAGTACCTGTAAGAGCATGGAGCTTATGTAGTGTTCACCACAGGGCCGACGACCGACGCGAAGCAGCGGCTGCAGCAAAGAAGAAGTGAATGCAGAGCATCGACACCCCGCAGTTCATGCATCGTCCGGCAAACCTATCAGCTTGAGTCGAGTCGATCACCCAAAGGTGATGCTGAACCGCCCTACGCCCGGTCTTGGGAGCCACCCTTGCTGCTGATAGGCGGGCCGCCGCTTTCGCGAAAAGGATTGATGGAGGCGTACATCAACATCCCTGCATAAGGACGCTGGCGGAGAAGTTAGGAATCAAGCAAAGATAGCCCTGAGCAGCCGGATCGTGTTCCACGGCATTGTACCGGCCTTCTCGCCACCGATCGGGCAAGATCTCGATAGACGCCCTCTTTGGGGACAAAGATCATTTTCGACGAGCCGGTCTGGTTCAGTGGTGGACCTCAAAGC
>CM038676.1:323926606-324018451 GCA_021605205.1 Aegilops longissima
CGTTTCGGCGGCTTACGCACTCAAGACTATCCCGTCACTGGCCTTTTCTTTGTTTGGGGCACGGACATGGTGGGACCATTCAAAATGGCACAAAGCGACCTAACTCACTTACTTGTTGAAGTGGACAAGTTCACCAAGTGGATAAGCAAAACCCATCAAGTTGAATGGTCCTCTGCGGTGACTTTCATCGCGACATCACGACTCGATGCAGCGTACCACACAGCATCATCACCGACAAATGGCACAAATTTTGCCAAAGGTGCCTGGCCCATTCTGCGCGATGCAAGGCATCCTCTTGGACTTAGCATCCGTTGCCCATCCATGATCAAGCGGCGAGGTGGAGGCGGCGTGAGCCTCATCTGTCGGCATCAAGCCTCGTGGTCGAACCACGGAAGCGTTCGGCGGTTGCGCAACGAGGAGTTACCGGCCGTCCTCTGGAGTTTGCGCGCGACTCCAAACAAGTCAAGCTGGCTTCACCCCTTCTTCCTCGTCAGCGGCGCGAAGCCGTCATCCCAGCGGATATAGAGTTCGACTCCCGAGTCACCATGTACACCGAAGAGAGCGGAAGAAGCTGCGTCGGGGCGGCGTCGATCGATCTCTTTGGAAGAGGGCGGTGTTGGCACTCAGCCCGGTCCAACATCTACCAGAGAGAGCACATGCCGCTACTACAACAAGAAGAGTTAAGCCAAGATCATTCCAAGAAAGCGACCTTGTGCTCCGGCTGATCTAGCGAACAGCCGGCCGGCCTGAAAGCTATCGGCACCTTAGGAAAACCCATTCATTGTCGACAAAGTCTTTGGGCAACAACTCCTACTACGATCAATGCCGAAGCCCGAGCACGCCAAGAAGGGCGACTCGGAAAAAGGCGGAGCGACCATGGAATGCGAATCTTCTCCGAAGATTTTAGAGTTGATCAGTATGTACCACGCTACCCTTCCGTGTTTAAAGTACCAAGACTTGGCCCCGAGGGCGAGCTTGGGGACTGCCCTCTTTTGTTCTCTATATGATAAAATTATGCCTTGAGTATGTTACTCTTTGTTATGCTATTTGGCACGGGCTCGACCATCGGCCCGGGGACTTCACCATATGGGCTATGAAATGCTTCCTGCAGATTAGACAAAGTAACGTCTGATTGCCTAAGCCGTCTCTGTCGAGGAAGCATGATTCGCGGAGGCTTGTTGTTTGGTGGAGTAGGAGTAAGGAAGAGCAGGTGCCCACATGAAAAATGGCTAAGGGCATAAAGGCATAAACATAACTAAAGCGGCTTCAGACCCTTGTTGCAAAAACCGACTCTTAAGTAGTCGGCTGGCTGCTTCTATTCAACTTGTTTAAAAGACTCTAAAAAATGGCCAAGTACTTGCCTTCTCAAAAGGTAGCCAAGCACTGACCCAAGCAGCGATCCATGAGCGATAAATCGATGGGCAAAGGCGACTAAGGGAAAAGCGGCAAAGAAAAAATCCATAAGAGCAATGAGCAAGGAAAGATAAAATTAGGATAATATTTACAGCTTAGGCCCTTGGCGGATCTTGACGAGAGGTTCAAAATACACCCGTGGGTGGAATTGTCTTAATTAACAAGTTTTTCAAAAGATTATCAAGCGAGATAAAATAAAGCGCGGAGCAACCTAGAGGCAGCAGAGCGTGTTCGGGGCGGAGGAGGCGGCGGCGTCGGCGCCGAGGCGGCCCGGTGGGCAGATCTCGGCTTGATCATCTCCGGCAACCGGCCCGGACGAGTAGCGACTTGTTCTTTGGAGGCGCAGTCGAGTGCGAGGCTGGTCGCCCGCTCCGTCTTCTGGCGCCTCCATCTCATCTCCGTCCTCCGCCTCGCCTTCCTCCTCGGCGGTGGGCCGATCACCTCCGCGAGTCCTCGTCGTAATCCGGGTTCATCGAACCACTCGGCGGCACCTCCGCCCGTCCTCGGCTTCTTCGAGGGACAAAGGCGCTGGTGTCCGTGTAGATCGGCGATCGCCGCCGCATGCTTTCGGCGAGGCGTCTTCCGCAACAAGCAGCTCCGCTGGGCCTCGGCCGGAGCAGCGGCCAGCAGGTCGAGATCAGCCCCCAGATACCATGCCTTGGCGAATACCAAGACCCGGCGCTCCGGCCAGACGCGAAATCCTTCCGAGCCTCAAGGCGGCCAGCGCGACCTCCATCCGATCGGCGATGCGGCTGGAGTCGCCTGAACCGGCATGTCGGCCACGAGCAGCGATCGCTTTGGCGCCCGGCCAGCGATCTTTGGCGCGGCATCCGATGGGCGACGCGGGCGAGCCTCAATGCTCGAGGAGCTGCTCGTCAAGGGTCGGGCGTTAGCAGCGATCTGGCACCACTCACCCGCCGCACCTCGCGATCAGCCTCGATAAACGATTGGCGCTGCGTATGGCGGGAAGAAAGTCGCCAAGACAAAAAAGCAGCAGTCAAAAACCGAGTCGGCACGACCTATAGTCGGCGGTCCAAAGGAAGAAAAAACAAACTCACCGTCGGCGATGTCCTCAATTTCATGGAAGCGGAGGTCAGTGATGCTTCCTTAGCGGTCCGGAGGGCGCTCTCTCTCGAACTTCGGCGGGAGGCGGCCTCTCTCTTCTCGCCTCGTCCTCGCTGCCTTAAGCGGCTTCCTCTGCTCCGCCCGGCTGCGTAGTCAACAGGTCACGCTGCTGCGGCGAGCTTCTTCATTCATCCTCCTTGCCACGCATAAGCGGTGTCGGTAGGCCGCTGCCGCCCGAAGAATGGCGTTAGCCTCTGAAGAATAAAAAGAAGGGCGTGAAGTCGTCGATTAAGAAGGTCGCCGGGAAGATCCGGCCCGGCGCTCGTGATCGGCCGAATCTCGGGGACTACAGCCAGCAGGTGTGCAGTAGCGCCCGTGAAGAAGAAAGACTCACCTCGGCTCCTCGACAAGTCGGCGGTCTGCTTGCCCAGCTCCTCAACATTGCGGTTGAAGGCGTTGGCGCGGAGGTTATGATACTCCTGCGATAAGAATTTGAGACAAAAGGTAAAATTTGGAAATCGGCGAGATAGAGTTCGAGCGCTTTGCTCGATGACCAGCCCAAAACTTCGGGACTACACCCAATGGGTGCTTATTTGGCGCGCCCATAGAAAGAACAGAAAAAAACTCAAAGAGGAAACATACCCTTGCAGCTGACTCGCTGACGCCAGTGGTGCTGTTAGTGCCGTTCTGGATGGCGTCGCCCTCGGCCCGTAACCGCACGGGCGTCGAGCGCCGTGTTCCGTGAGGCTGTGCCGCCTCCTCACACCTACCTAGGCCCAGGCGCTTATGCGCCTCGGCGTCTGGAATAACCCGAGCTGGCGCCCGGTCTCCAAAGGCGCTTGCGCAATCGCCTTCTCAAGACAGCGGCCTTGTTGGCGGCGACGAAGGAGCATCTCGCCAAAAGCTTCCCGACTTACCTGGCGGTCGCGGCTGTTTGCCTCGCGCTCTCGACTGCAGAGATGGTGGCGGGGGTGGTGCAACCCGTGCCAGCAGGGAGTCTCGCCGCCTTCCTTCTCCATGACAGGGGAACTCGCTGCGGCTCCCTCCGTCTGCCCCGTGAACTCCGGCGGCGGCGCGAGCTCAGCGGGGTGTGGAACAGCGCCCGGCCCAGGCGGCGGCCTCCTCGGCTCGCCTCTTGGCTGCTTGGCGGCTTGGCCTCCTCCGGCTTCTTCAGGGTGACTGTCGCCTTCTCGGCCTCCCTTCTCGGCCGGGTGGCCTCCTCCTCGTCGCGCTTCTCCTGCCGTTCTGATCCGTCGCCTCCGGAGGTCGGCGGCAGGAATCAATCCGCCAGTATTGGCGAGGCGTCTGCCGACCCCATGGCGGAGGCGGCGGCGACCCTCTCCAAGGTGAGAGGAGCCACGATGTGAAGAAGACACATAAAAGACTTGGACAAGGCGGACGAGAAGAAAACAAGACAAAATAAAAGCACTTCGCGGAGACCAGCGGCTTTCTTCACTTCCTTCTTGAAGTGGTTAGCCTTCTGTTGCCTCTTAGCTGGAGTCGCGGCGGCCGTCCCCCGAACTTCTTGCCCGGCCTTTGGCAGCTCGGCCCGGCGCTTCTTCGTGCCGCCTCGACCACCCAAGCGGCGGAGAACTTCGGCGCTGGATGGCCGACCTTGATTGGCGGCGGGGCGACTTCCCTCTCACCGTCATTTTCAGGCCGGTCGGTGAAGGTGGCGAGAAGGCTGAAGTCGTCGGCCCCTCCTCCTCCCTCGGCGTCGGCCTCCATCGCCGCCACCCCAAGTCGGGGTCGTGGCGTCGCTCTCCGCCAGTCGGGGGCGAACTCCTGCAGGCGGCCCGTGGTGCGGTGAGGGCTGCATGAGGGGTTCCGACTCGGAAAAAGCGAAGAAAATCAAAAGTCGTACTCGGCTGAAAAAAGAAACCAGAAGAGCAAGAGGATGACTTACCACGAGGCGGGGGTTGGCGGCATGCGGCTCCTTGCGGAACTGCCATTCCGCCGTGAGACCGCGATTCGCCGGGGAAGTTCACCGTGTCCGCCACCTCCGCGTGGGGATGTCCTTGAACCACACCATTGGGGTCCCGGTGGCGCTCATCGACGGATCAGATTAAATTCGGCCTTGGGCGGAAGGAATCGGTACACCACGGCGGCGGCCAAGTCAGCCCGGTCGGGCCCTCCGACTGCGTCGGCCTGGTCGTAGCGACGGCGGCGGCGCTGCGAAGTCGGCGTCTGGCGATGGGACCAGGTAGGAAGCCGCCACAGCGAACTTCGCCCGGCTCCGTAAAGGCGGCGAGTTGACCGGTCGCCTTACGGGCGGCGTTCTTCCGCGTAAAGTAGGGCGCGCCACATCTTCACCGACTTGATCAGCGGGATGGCGGGGAAGGTGTTGTCGACCACCGGCCTCCGCATCGCGATGAAGGTGCCGCCTGAGCCGCACGCGGCGGCGTGCGTGCCAAGCAGCCTGGAAGAATTCCCCACAGCTCGATGGTGGGGAGAAGCATGAAAAGCCGCTGGGACAAGGGAGGCGGCGGCCATGCACCACCGTGTTTGGAGTGAGTGTGGTGCGGCTGGAGCCGTGGAACTCGAGGAAAGCGCGGAAGATGCCGCTCACCGGCAGCCAGACCGCGCATGAGTGCGAGGAATATGACCGCTTTCGCCCTCCTCCGCCCAGCCGTTATTTTCGCCGCCGTGGCCAGCGAGTCGGACCAAGTTTGTGTCGGGGATCTTGGCGTGTCACGGCGGAAGAACTTCGATGATGTCGTCGTCCACATCCGAACCCGTCCCACGCCCGGGCCCAGCGGCGAGGCGCAGCGGCGGAGAGAGCTCATCTCCATGGCGTGGCTTGGTCGGCGGCGAGGCAAGAAGGAAGGCAAAGGAGGAGGAGAAGCAAGAAGGCGGGAAAGCAGGGAGATGGGTGCATGTGCGTCGCGCGCCCCTCGTCCCGCCTACTTATAAGCGCCTAAGTGAAGCGATGTGGCGGCGTGGGATTCATCGCCCGATACCCGCCCCCGATTTTACCGCAATTACTGCGCCTAATAACGGCGTGGGAACTAACTTTCACCCGTCTTGACGCAGCGGATCCGCCCGGCGCGAGCACGCAGTGATGGCGGGCCCCGCCTCCGCAGGCTGTCTAAATCAGCAGCGTGGGTGGGCGGTGACCTGCCGCGTGGCGTCGCGGCCGAGCCCATAGCGGGCAGCTGCCTAGAAGCTTATCGAACCGCTGCCCGTATCCCTACGACCTTCAAAACCTTTGAGAGCAAAGGCGGCCTCACAAGGCCGACTCCGCTAATCGACTCAAGAAAGAGGCGGCGAGCCAAGCCCAGATTCTTCCACTAGAGGATGGCTGTTGAGGCTCCTCGACATCTTTGCACTCGGTGCCTCACCAACCGGGGACTCTTTGTCCGGAGTAATGGGCCACGGGTAGGCAAACAGAGCCCTAGACCTTTCAAAACATCCGGGGCAGGTGCGCCCCTCAAGACCCCAAGACAAAGCCGCCTTACGAGAGTCGTGCCAGCCGAGCCTTGCCCTCAAGCCGAGTCCTAGAGGCGGCCTCGAGATGAGCCGACTCCCGGCCAGTGACTTCGGAGAAGCGGCTATGGGAGTCGGCCCGACTCCAACCACCTCCTGCCTGTCACGACTACGGACGGGATGGGATGAGGCCGCCTGCAGCCCATCCTGCCCCGTTCTAAAAAGAACGAGCATGGCCATAGGCGCCCGTCTTGTGGAGATCTCCGTCCGGCGCAACCTGTTGCCCGCTGGCCTGACATCAGCCCGTGGGCGAGATCCACATACCCACGACGGCTGTCATGCGACCGAAGGCGGTGGGACCGCTTTGCCGGAGGTCACGAAAACAGCGAGCGCCCTAGGCAGACTCTTTGGGGAGTCGGCCTCCAAAGTCGGCCGGCCCCTCCACAGACTCAGCGCCATTAACCAAACAAGACGAGGGAATGGCAACAATGATCGCCCGTCGGTGGCGGCACCTTTGCCATGACCCTATGACCAAGCTCGCGTCATTAAACCTGACTCACGATAATCCGGGCCGGCAAGACCCGCCCGAGAGTGACAAGACCGTCGGCCCCATCTTTGAACCGTCGGCGGGGCCCACCGGTCGGCGGGCCCCGAAGTTGACGGAGAAGGCGGCGACTGAGAGGTAGTGCTGGGACCTGCGCCCAGCCAGTTACCATTGTGCCCGGAAGGGTGAGCCTATATAAACCCCTCGGGCACCCATACAGAAGGTTGGACCCTAATGGTTTTAGACACACATAGAGGAGGAAGAGCTAGCGTGCCCTTCTCCTTCCTCACCCGAACAGCAAGGAGCAGCCTTGTACCCACTTTGCCATAGTGATCATGCGGAGACCCATGAGCAGCGATAGGGGTGTTATCTCCACGGAGAGCCACGAAGCTGGGTAAGATCGCGGCATGCATGCCTTCGCCTCATCCCGTTTCCAGGCACCGGCGACGTTCTACTCGCCCCCACCATGATAAGCCATCCTTTGGCATATGTCGCACCCAACCCCCGACAATGAAGCTCAAAATGCCCCGACCCAATGGAATTATCACTCTCTCTAGTGACCCGGACATAGCGCTCAACGCCGAAAATAAAACAGCCACACTTGCCCTCGAGGCACTATCAAAACCCTACCCGTGAGGAACTCAACATCTTTGCGCTCCCACGGTGAACATGGACGATGTGATACTCGATAAGAGATCCAAGTCCACCTCTTTTAAACAGCGACGAAATAGTCAAATTCCAAGTCCATACAACGGACCCTACAAAACGGCCTCCATCGGGACACAATTAAACCTGATGTGGGCGCGCATTCTGAGAATTCTCTGAAAAATTGGGACATTTTGCACGGCACCTTCAGACATGCCAGGAATCCCACGCCGTCTGGCAGAGCACAGCCTAAATATCCTAAAAGGATTCAAGCTAGTCAAACAAGCTCTTCGGCGTTTCTCCGAACCCAAGAGACAGGCCATGGGAGAGGAGCTAGCTAAACTATTGGAGGCCGGATTCATCGGTGATATTAAACATCCGGACTAGCTAGCAAACCTGGTAATGGTACCATAGAAGGACAAATCCTGCGCCTATGTGTTAATTTTAAGGACCTTAACAAGGCTTGCCCAAAGGATCCTTTCCCCCTCCCCCGCATCGATCAAATTCTCGGCGCAACCGCGGGTTTGATTCATTGTGTTTCATCAACGCATACTCGGCTACCACCAAATTAAGATGGCGAGCCAGACCAAGCCATAACGGCATTTATCCTCCATCGGCCCGTGCTTCAACACAATGCCCTTTGGGCTCAAAACGCGCGCAACATATCGGCGCATGATTCGGACATATAAAGCAAACCGATCGGCAAAACAGTGGAGGCATACGTGAGCGATGTGGTGCGTCAAATCCAAGCATGTCGAAACCCTAATCGACGACTTGAGGCTCACATTCGATAATCTCGAACATATGACATCAAGCTCAACCCGAAAAATGCGTTTTCGGTACTAGCCGGAAAACTCTTGGGCTTCATTGTATCCGGTAGAGAATTGAAGCAAACCCAGCCAAGATCCGAGCTCTGTCATAATTGGATATCCCAAAGACCTCAAACAAATACAAAATTATTTGGATGTGTGGCGGCTCTAAGCCGCTTTATCTCCAACTTAGGAGAAAAGGCATTACCCCTTTATCGCCTCCTCCGTGCACGAACACCAGTGGGCCGGATGCTACCACCGGACTCGAAGAATTGGCAACAAATCCGGTCCTGGCCGCGCCCAACATGGGTGAACCAATGCTATTATACATCGCAGCAACCCATCTAGTTGTAAGCACGGTGCTCATTGTCGAACGAGAAACGGATGGACACAAGTTCCCTCTCCAGAAACTAGTTTACTACGTGTCCACTGTCCTAACTCCATGCAAGTCACGGTACCCGCATTATCAAATGATAGCATACGCGGTGTTCATGGCATCCGGAAGCTGCGACACTACTTCCAAGAGTGTTCGATATGGTAGCCTCCAAGTACCTCTTAATAACATTATAAACAACATGACGCATAGCGGGCGGATTGCTAAATGGGCCATTGAGCTCCTCCGTTCTACATAACCTACAAGCCATGGCGAGCTATTAAGTTACAAGTTTTGGCTGACTTCATCGCGAATGGACTGAAACCGAACTCCCTAAAATGCGGCGCATATTCAATGGATCATGCACTTGACGGATCAAAATGTTGGCGGCACGGGGCTGGCGTCGTTCAACGTCCCCAACGGAATACAGTCAATACATACTTCAAATAATGTACGGACTCCAACAACGCGCCGGATATGAGGCCCTTCTACATGGTCTCCGGATGGCGGTCTCCATGGGCATTCAGCGCCTAGAGGTGCGCGGGCATTGAACCTCGCGATATCCCAAATAAATGGGGACTTGATGCCAAGGATCCGAAAATGGCAGCTTATCACAATGGCGTCCTAAAAATGTCAGCTCGGTTTGAGGGCTCGAATTTCACCATATAGCCGGGATAACAACCGGCAGCGAGCGTTGTTGGCATGCATTGGCGCAAGCGCGATGCCGTCCCCAACATCTTCCTAGAGGCTTTTCAAGCCATCCGTACTATGGGAGGAGAGTCCGAAAATAACAACCCGGACCCAACCACACTGCCCCACACCAAACATTCCAACATAGTTGGTGGTCCCGCCAATGAAATAACATCGTCAGCCCACGCAATAATGGCAGTCATCACCCCGTGGACAGAACCATTCCTAGCCTACCTAACTAGGCATGAACTTCCCGAGGACCAAAATGAGGCCCGCTGCATAGTCGGCGGTCTAAAACCTATAAGGTCCATGAGGAGAGCTTTATAAGAAAAGCACAACGGAGTCCTTCAAAGGTGTATCTCCGAAGAGGAAGGAGGAATCTCTGGCTGAAATTCATGCGGACTCGGTGGGCACCATGTCGCAGCCGGGCCCTTGTAGGCAAGGCCTTTCGTCAGGATTTTATTGGCCGTCGGCCGGGCGGATCTCGGGACTTAGTCCAACGATCGTCGGTTGCTAGCTCTTTGCTAATCAAAGCCACATGCCACCCACCGCCCTCAAAACTATACCCATCACCTGGCCCTTTGCGGTTTGGGGGCTTGACATGGTTGGACCCCTTAAAGGAGGAACCCACAAGCAAAAATACCTATTGGTCATGGTGGATAAATTCACCAAATGGATAGAGGCCAAGCCTGTAAAGACGGCCGAATCCGACCGATGATAGATTTCATATCGGGGTAGTACACCGTTCTGGCGTCCCCATAGCATCATCACGCGATAGCGGCACGAACTTCACGGCCGGCGAGGTCAAACTACGGTGCAAAACATGGGCATCAAGCTCGACTACGCTTGATCTATCACCCCAAACTAACGGTCAAGTCGGCGAGCAAACAGTCTAATCATGGCGGCATTAAACCCGAGGCTAGTGCGGTCCCTCAAGGAATCTAACACGCCTTTGGGTAGAGGAGCTCGACTCCGTACTACAGGGGCTGCGGACCACGCGAATCGCACTACCAGATTCACACCATTTTTATGGTATCTGGCGCGAGGCAGTTTTGCCTGTGACATAATTCATGACTCACCTCGGCGTGCGCATGTACGAAGAAAGAAAGCCAAGCTCGATCGGCAGGACAGCTTGGACGCCTTGGAGGAGGAGTGTGACATGGCACAAGCTCGTTCCGCATTCTATCAATAGCAGGCTCGAAGATATCAAAGCAGGGAAGTACGGGCCAAAGCTTACAATGTTGGCGAACTAGTTCTATACTGCCGGACAAGAAAAAGGACAAACTCAAGCCCAAATGGGAGGGTCCCTTCATCATCGACCAAGTCCTGACCGGTGGGCGTGCCGTCACGTAAAGCGCATCGGATAACCGACTCGAGCGAACCCATGGAGCGCAGCCCGTCTCCGAAGATTCTCGCCTAAGCGCGGATTCTGAGTTCGTCTCCTTCCTCCGTCTATATTTTATACTTTAAGCTGTCTTTTATTTCTCTCCTTCTCCTCCTTTTCCGAAGTCGTTAAAGGCTCGTTTGTGCATTGTTAGCACACTTGGCGTGCTATCGCGCTCATTATACATGGGGCTTCTTTATGAAGCTTATTTATCTGAACTTTATGCCCAACACATATCACACTTCCGCATGTACCTTTTATTCACCATTATATGCATCGATATGACTTAAGTTTTGGCCAAGCTGGGTTGCTGGCTCTGTGCTTACCCTCGTTCCCGATTGTTCGACTAGGTGGTAAAGGAGCACCTCTGCGATTATTACCGCGGTCAGCGGACGTGTACCTTAGACTGGGTGAAGCGGCTAAGCGTTCTTAAGGGAATATTCGATTGATTGGACTAAAAGCGATTTTTATTTATCATTTATCTGCCCCGGATGCTTTTCTGTTTTTTGCAGTCCGGACATGCACTTTAGGGCATGCCTCGAGAAAGGAACCCCTAACGGAACTATTCTCCTGGAAGATGTTTCTTACTAACCATGTAATATAACATAACTAGTTGGGCACTTATGCGATAAAGCACTCATGACCCCTCGCCTGGTCTCCACGCATGCCCGGTTTTACATAACCGCGAGGGTATTCGGACACACTCGGACTATTGGGTCCCGAGTGAAGCGAAAATGTCCGCTTCGACAAGCGATCTACAATCCGGCTAGAAGGCATTTTACATGTCATTTTAAATTACATAGTCAAATTGACTGATTGTATTCCTCTTCAATGCCATCTAATAGGCTGTCTAGTTTACTGATCCTGCTGGGAATACTGCGGCCAACTCTACTTGGCCGTACACTAAGCTCACAGAGGATCTCCTTCCGTCGGGCCCCACAGTCCGACCTCGGCCATGTGGTTTGGGTCATATGCCGTATCGCGTCTTCACCATGGCCAAGGCCTCCTGGCGCCTTGACGACAGGCCGATATCTTCCATAGTCGGGCGCCACCATGCTCCTGAAGCTTCTCTGCAAGCTCTCCAAGGCCTTGAGGCGGGGAGATAGATGTAGCCACAAGGCACAGGCAGCGCCTTTCATCACCTGCCGAACTTGTTCGTGTAGTTACGTGCTTCGGGAAGAAGGTCACCCGTAGAACCGGGCATTTCCTCTGCAGGACGACCCGTGAGCATACCTACAGACATAACTCTGTTAATTGACTTCCTCGCCGAACTCTTTTTCAAAGTTTGCTCAAGCACTTACTATAAATGCATGACAAGTACCGATTTCTCCTTCACGGAGTCGAGACGGTGAGCACGAACATCCTTTAGTTCCTCACCCAGGCTGGGTGTTGGCATCTCGAGATTATTTTCTCTTGCCTCACCCTTGTAAGCACATTCTCTTGACCTTCAACGGCGCAAAATGTTGCTTGTCCGGATCTAGTCGGCGCCATCTGCAATAATATTATTGTCAGATTTACACACGCCGCACTTCACAAACTACCTATCTTTTGAAGCATATATTACGGAGGGGTCTCTGTGGCTCCCCTATGGCGGCTAGTCTTGGCCTCAAGTTGGGCCTTGCATTCTTCAAGCTCTGGGACAGTCGGGTATTCTTTTTGTAAGATCCTGCATAACAAATGATCCTTAAATCAGTTATTCTAACTATTTTATGTCTCGGGGACTCTTGGCATATATAACCGTCAAATTTCCTCACCCATATGTCCTTTACATCTGCTCTGTGGCTCTTGCTAGACCATCTTGGCGGCACGCAGTGCGCATCTCCCGAATTGAAGGCATTCAATGCCTCTTGGGAGAAACATCGTCATGAAGAACTGTCCGTGGCGCTTTGTGATTCCGGCACTCTCCACCTCGGAGTTGGTGGCGGACAATCTTCGGCATCCTCTGTCGGCGGGCATCCGGCGCGCGCCTCGTGCTTCGCCTCGCTTCGGACCCGGCTTTGGAGCACGGCCGGCGGAGGCTCGATTGGCAACCTCTCCGGGACCTGGTCCGCGGCGCTCTTTTTCTGAAAAGAGCACCAGCGTTAATCGCCTTTCAGGAATCAATCACGGGAATATGGTGACCGCGCCATACCGTTCTGGCGGCATTTCGATCGGACCGCACTTCTTTTTAGCCTGCGGGGCCGTGCTGCCTTGTTGGCTAGCCGCTTGTGAGCTCGGCCTCCTGCCTCGAAGGCACCCTGCGAAACACCATGGATATCGATGATCAAAAATAAGCGGGGATGGGTCATTATCGAGTATTGGGACCCGGTCTCGATTACAAGTATTCGGGTAATCGGCCATAATGGCAACCAAGGCATTATCGATGCTCGATTGGTGAAATACCCCATCAATCAGCTCCACCAATATGTCCGGATCCTCTTGGGAGGCGGATCGAGGAACCGTCCGGATCCTCGGGTTGTGGAAGCGGCTGTTTATGTCTTTCACGGCTGGCGCAGTTCTGCGTCAAAATCACAAAATGAGATACCTAACCATGGGAATACGGATCGGGTGTACAAAAAAAATGTCCGCTTACCTAGCTTGAGTTGTTCATAGAAAATCCGTTCAATGGGTAGACGCGAGAAAATCCTCCTCTTCTCCCTTGTATAGCGCGGACAAGATCTTCACCAGATCGGTGACCGATCCGGCCCCTTACGGCCATAACGGTGGCATCGTCCTCCCGTTGAAATCTCACTAGGGTGGCCCCTATCTTTGGGCGGTTGCACCCCGCATAATACATGTGGCCATGACACGATCATGGTCATCCGGAATGAACTAACAATCTTATTCGGCTCATCGGTAAAGGATGTCCTGTCGTCTTCCCTCACAGCAGGCTCATGAGCGCCAACTCAGCGTTTCTTCAAAGGAGCATTGCTGAACTCTGGCGAACCGATCCGAATAGGATCCGGTAGCGGGACGTCTTCTATATAAAACCATTCCGAAGGCCAGTTTTCAGACGCCTTCTTCGGGGTTCCGGATAGATATCTGGTCCCGGCGATGCACCACAGCTCGGCTCCGCCCACTTGATATATTGACCCCTCATGAGAACGGGGTACAAGGCAGAATAATCTCTTCCACAGCGCAAAATGAGCCTCAACGCCCAAGAACAGTTCGCAAAGGGCCACAAAGCCCGCGATGTGCAAAATGGAGGCAGGCGTAAGGTGGTGCAACTGGAGGCTGTAGAACTCCAAGAGCCCCCGGAGAAACGGATGAATTGGAAATCCGAGTCCTCTTACTAGATAAGAGACAAAGCATACCCGTTCTCCTTTGGAGGGATCGGGGACACTCTCCGCTTGCTTTCCGCCCTTATAGGTGGCGAGTCCGGCTCGAACCGGAACCATGAAGGCCGGGGGAAGGAATCCCTTGGTTTGGAGTGTCACTAGCTCACTATCTTGGGATGAGCATCTCTCCCAATTCGGGCCGAGGGCCGGGGGCCGAAGGAGGAGCGCGTCGATTGTCCATGATGGAATGGATTTTTGTCGGAGGCGCTCTGATGAAAGCTCGCGGAGGGAGGATGGTGTGACTCGAATCTAGATCCTCGTCCCTTTTATAGACAGCTCATTTTCGCGGCTAGGGGGATAAGTGTAAAAATACCCTGGTTTTTCGCATTCATTCAACACGTGGAAGATGGCCATTATTGGGCGTGGAAGCCAAGGAGCGCAGCATTTATCAGAAGCCGGACACTATTAACAAGTATATGGAATTTGGAGAAGAACCCGCCTCGCAATGCCGAAGACAATCTCGCACCGGACTCGCCGCCATTGAAGCCTGGTTAGGGACTCTTGAGGAGTCTGGATTAGGGGTGTCGGATAGCGAACTATCACCGTTGACGGACTCTGGACTATGAAGATACAAGATTGAAGACTTAGTCCCGTGTCCGGATGGGACTTTCCTTGGCGTGGAAGGCAAGCTTGGCGATCGGATATGTAGATCTCCTACCATTGTAACCGACTCTGTGTAACCCTAACCCTATCCGGTGTCTATATAAACGGAGGGTTTTAGTCCGTGGGACGAACAACAATCATACCATAGGCTAGCTTCTAGGGTTTAGCCTCTCGATCTCGTGGTAGATCCACTCTTGTACTACCCATATCATCAATATTAATCAAGCAGGAGTAGGGTTTTACCTCCATCGAGAGGGCCCGAACCTGGGTAAAAACATCGTGTCCCTTGTCTCCTCTTACCATCCGCCTAGACGCACAGTTCGGGACCCCCTACCCGAGATCCGCCGGTTTTGACATCGACACTTACCGTATTATAAACTTTGTCTCTTTATCCTTAGCTGTCAATACAATGTGAAGAAATAGACAATACATTAGCCATGATACATGGTCATATGTTTGGAACCTGGTTTTATTATGTACTTTGCAGTATAATACAACTAATATTTTACGTGGGTTCACTAGAATAAGTTCTATATACAGACCAAAGCTATTTTGTTTGGTTTTGCTGCCTCCTTAATATCTTCTGTTCTGGTACTACTAATGTAAAAACTCAACTTTTCAGCATGCTATGGAAAAATTAGTGGAACCGCCACCTTCTGGACATGGCGAGGCAACTATAACCGCAATGTCAGCTCTTGCTGCAGTGGGTCACTACCTGTCCACTAAAAGTGCCAAAAGCACGTTCCTGCGTAATACTGGGTTGGTTGTTAAGGCAATCTCATCCAAACTGCCTCATGACCAAGATATGCAAGCTCAAAATGATGTTATATCTGCGCTCCAGACACTAGGCCATTCCCTAACAGAGACCCTTTGTGAAACAAGGACAGACATTGCTCGATGTCATCAAGATATGCATGGTTTTGAAACCAGCCTATCAGATATTTTCTATGTTGTTCAGGAGTCTAGGAGAAATGAAGGCGAAGGTTATGGTGCTCCATTGGACAACACAACATGAAAACGCAACAGTCTAGTCAAATGAACTGAGCTTCTGAACTTCTGGTTGTGCATTTATCTGCCAGACTGTTAACTTTTATGCCAACCTATTGTTTTATAGTTGTAATATGTTTTGTTGCGATACAAAATTTGTTTTTAGCGGGCAGCCACCGGCTGAAGAAAATAGCAAGCCATTTTTGTATAGTGTAGGGTGTTCCCTATATTTGCACTGGTGGCTATCTTTGATGCCCAGTGGATGTAATCTGTGCAACCCCTTAATAGCCCAGCGTTAGTTTCGGGCTTATTTATTTCCTAGTCTTCTTTTTCCCTGGTTTGCTAGTGGCCACAATAACCATGGGCCATATACGGACCATGGTAACCTTGACCCTGCTACAGGCCCTAGGATCCATGGGCCTCCTACGGGCCGTCGATAAATGGGCCTCCAAGAGGGCCGTAGAATCGGTGGGCCTCGGGCCGTCGGATAAATGGGTCTACATAGGCCGTAAACGGGCGTAATTGGTACCGGCCCAACATGGTAATGGGCCGTTAACAGGCTGGAGGACAGCAAAGGCTTAATTCTATCACAGGCATAACGGGTCGTTAATGGGCTAGAATATAGGACGGGCTAAAACGGCGCAACAGGCTAACATGCCACAAACGGGCCGACTCTGGCCATGAGCCAAATTTGGCCCATTAGGGGAAAAGGCCAGTAACGGGCCAGAAGTATTCGAGGGCCGGAAAGGAGCCCAAGAACTTATGGGCCATTAATAGGCCGAGAGATAACACGGGCCGGAAACGGCCCATGTGAATCATGGGCCAATAATGGGTACAAAGCAATTTATTGTCCATTATGGGCTAGAGTCATCGTGGGCCTCTAAAGGGCCTAAAGATACGAAAGGCCTCATATGGGTCGAAAGACATCATGGGCCATACATGGGCCAAAATTGAAAAGGGCTGGTGTTATATTCGACGGCCACATGACGTTGTTGAGCCGATTTCGGGTAGGCCCTAACGGGCCGTGAGTTACCGGGCCGTAAAATTGGCTATTTGCGAGGAGACCGTTAACAGGCTTTTCATGAGCCAGCCCGCGAACTTTTGACCAAGTCAAACGGGCTAGCCATTGCAAGCTAAATGGGCCAGTGGTGGGCTGTCGCACGTGTCGACATATCATAGGTGCCTATGTGACCCACTAACGAGCTGACACGTGTTTCCTCCGGCCAATCAGAATTTTCCACGTGGAAAATTCCCATTGGTCCTGGCTGTTAATGGGTTATCTGATCCAAAATCGGACCCGATAGCTTAACGGCGACCCATTACGGTGGATGCCACGTGTCGGTCACCCTTGACGAAAGCACTTCTGTGATGCACGATTTTTCGTCATGGAAATGGACAGTTCCGTGATGATAATTTTGGTAATGTCATGCAACACTTCTACGACAGCACAGGTATGACTATCTTGATTCTGTCATAAAATCGTCATGGATGTACATGCGTAACAGAAAATGTGACCTACTGTGACAAACAGTATCATCATGGAAGTGTTTTTTTTGTTGTAGTGTGTGATTGGTGCTCATATCGCCAAAAGGATTCATCCCGTCAGTACACTCCCCGAGCCTTATACTTCTAGGATCCTTGGCAAAGTCTACATACTTGTTTTTGATTAATTCCCACTGGGCCCCATCATCCGGGTGCCTTATAAACTTATCCGCAATTCGCTCATCATGATGCCACTGCCACCACTTTGCCTCTCTATGGTTTGCAAACAAACGCCTCAACCTCGGAATTAAAGGCAAGTACCAAAAAACCTTGAACAGGATTCCTGTCTTGATCTCGTCGTCCAATTCGTACTTGTCCTTTGCTCTCCTGTTCTTGTATCATGCATGCTTGCATGTCGGACATGCATGCAAATCTTTGTACTCACCACGATACAATATACAATCATTCACACAAGTGCGTATCTTCTGTACTTCAAGTTCCAATGGGCAAACAATTTTCTTCGCTTCATTCGTACTTCTGGGGAGCACATTATCTTCCGGAAGAATTTCTTTGAAAAGACCTAACATATCTCTGAAGCCCTTGTTTGATAGACTGTTTGCTGCATTAAGTCTGAGAAGCGCCAGGGTGGCACTCAACTTGGAATATTTCTTTTTGCAACCTGGATACAATTCTTACTTGGAGTCCGCATCAATCGTTGGCAGATCTTTGTACCCAATCATATCCTTTTTTCAGCTCTCAAAATCTGCAATAATAGTAGCAAAATCTAGCAAATCAAGATCGTCGTCATCTGCGTCGACATCTTGGTTTTCCAGTGGGCGTTTCGGCTTTCCGGTGTTCCATTGGTAGCTTGACGCCTATGCCCCGATGTTAGATTCAACAACCATGTGACACTGATCGGGGTTTGGCATCTCGCTGCCCTGGGCATCTTCATCCATGACCTCCTCTTCATCGTGTCTAGTCCAACATGTAAATCCATCCATGAATCCCCTAGAGACTAAGTGTAACTAGACATCTGCAGCTTCATGTGACTCTGTATTGGCCCAATAAGTACATGGACACAGGATGTAATCCGCATCACCAATTCTCCTCTTTGTACTTTCAGCCAAATTAATGAACTCTGTCATGCCACTGATAAAATCTACGTTTTTCCGATTCTCCATCCATCGAGATCGTTCCATCTGCAGCACACGAATGGTAATTAAAAACAAAACAACAACATTAATGCATGAGTTAACTGCTGCCCAAAGATGCGTGCATAAATCACAAGGTTTTATTTTCGTAGTTACTGAGGGCGCTCCACATGTTGTTATCCAGACGTGCAATGACAAAAATTAATGGCCAGTTAATTTACACGCAGAGTACTAGTATAACACTAGCCTTAGAAATTGAATACCTTAATTAAGCCACTCACAAAAAGAATACCTTAATTAATTATCCGCGTGGTGACCTCCACCCAGCAGACAGAGAAGCACGATGCGGCGGCACGCCGAGACAGCAGGGTCGAGGAGCAAAGTTAAGTGCGGCTACTGCCTGAAGTTCGACCTCCACTACCCCGCCATCGACCGCGATGGATGTGCTCGAATCACGCTGCCGCCGACCTCGATGGTTGAGCTCCTCCTATCTCCCACCGCAGACCGAGGATTGACCTTCTATGATGCCGCCACTGCCCACCGACCGAGGATTGACCTCTTCTCTGATAGCTGCTTCCTAGGCCACCGTCATCTCTATATGCAGCGCGGCTGTTTTTTTACGGATATCCGCAGAGCGGCTGTTTAGACGGTATCACTGTAACTCAATTATATGGATAGGGTAGTACATCACATACGGTTATGTAACGGCAACCGTGTCTAACCTACGTTGTCTCCTCACACGGTTGGTGCGGAAATCGTGTGTGGTGTTGTAATACCTAACACAAATGACATGTATAAACAGTGTGCCGTATACAACATATAGTGCCATAAGTAGTTCTCGGCCGATAGCTTATCCCCACAGTTTCCCCATTTCCCCCAAATCCCTACATAGCCTCCAAATTCCCTCCTGTGGCGCCGACATTGGGGGAATGCAGACGAGTGGTGCTGATGGTTTCGGTGCGGCTGCTGCTGCTCATATTGCCGCCATGACGGCGGTCGCCGCCGAGCACTTGCCTAAGTTCATCAGAAGGCAGGTGTACTACGGATCCAAATCGTCCTGTCTGGTTCCAATCTATCCTAATCTTTCTTAGCATGCCAAAGTATAGCTCCTTGCTGAATCCGTCCTGAATGACACCCCCTCTCCCCCAGGAAAGCGATCTGCTGCCGGATCCAGAGCATGACTCTAGACTCCCACAACACAAGTTCGGCTCCGAGTTTTGTGCCACCGAGAAGTACCAAAAGCTGAGTTGTGTGCACGGGCACACTCCCGCTCGATGTGTATGCACGGAGGGATTCGACATTGGCAGGAGGTTTCTCAGTTGCCCCTTAGAGGTTAGTGCTAAGTTCATCAGTTTACTTCAGTTAATGCCACCGCTCATCCTGAATACTATTTAACATTGGCAGGGATATGAGGCTTGTGCCTTTGTTAACTGGCTGGATGAAGAATGGCATGGCAGGGCTCGGAGTGTTATCACCAAGCTCACAGAAGATAACGTAAAGCTAAAGAAGAAACTGGCTGATCTGGAATGTACAATTAGAACCATGAAGCAAAAAAGAATCAATCATAGGCAACAGATGAAAGCAAGAGACAAGAAAGAACTAGCATGTGTAGTTCTGGTTGTCGCATTGGCCATGTTCTAAGCGTTGTTTGCAATGATGATTAGGGGTTTTGTTTGATAGTATTGCTAAAGCACATCTAGATGTGCTCTAAGTAATGCACATCTAGGTCCTATTCCATTGATGTTACGCGAAGATTCATGCAGATATTTTCGTTTGTCTTTTTTTTCTTTTCCTTTGTAGTTTGATTGTTACTGGCTTTATCAATAAGAACAGCTCAATGTCTTGCTTGCCAACTGTCCTACTCCGTTCGTACTGGTACCGATGCATAATCCCAAAACTCGTTCCTTCTTTTTGTCCTGAAAAAATAAACCAGCCAATAGGAGTCCTGCGCAACACTGGAAATTTGGAGCGACTGGGTACAAATAATTGCGGTTGATTAAATCAGCGGTTAGATAATATGTCAACCCCCGCTTCAATTGGCATTTCCTCTTCTCTTCATACCCCGCTTAAGTGTCCACCGTCCTCATCGTCCCCAGCAGGCCGCGCTACACACTAACACACACTCTGCAGCCATGTCGAGAGATAGCGAGGATGATAATTCGGCCAGCAGTCTAGCGCCCGATGATAGGTCAACATTGGAATCATACCGATCGTCTTCCATGAGTCCGCCTTTGTGCAAGACATCTTTATTCTCCTGGTTTCCCTCCTCCAGTTGGATTGATGTCGAGCCCAGACCTCGATTATATCTGGATCATGGAAGAGATACCGCCTCTGGAGTTGTCAGACGATAACCAGACGGACGAGGAGCCGTTGGAAGACGGAGAAGAGGACGACGATGATGATGAGGAGGAATGGTCGAACAAGGAGGAGGACGATGACAATAGCAACGATGACGACGACGACGGCAGAGATGAAAAGCCAACCGTCAGCGGCAAGAAGAGCATCCTCGCCAAGACGATGTCGCGGGCCCATCCAACAACAACAACAACAACAACAACAACAACAACAACAACAACAACAACAACAACAACAACAACAACAACAACAACAACAACAAGAAGGACTAAATTAAGCAGACTATACATATCTCTACTTCCATGCGCTCATATTAGTTTGTTATCTCTGTTTATCATGTCAATCTCATCGCAGACGGTTAGTAATAAGTATTCAACAGAGATCTTCTACATTATCGCCCACAGGTTGGTTTGTTAGAACTGTGTGCCCTGACGAGCACACAATTCAAAAAAAAAGACCGTATGGGATGTCTATAATGATCGCACACAATTCTGATTACCGACCTGTTTGCCGGATATCACACACATCCTGTTACGCCGAATCGTTTGTGTTCACCTCGATCATCGCAAACAGTTCATCAGAGTGAACTGTATGCCGTATATCGCACACACATTGATATGGCTGCCCATTTCTGTTGTTTTGTCTAATCGCAAATAGTTCGTATGGATGAACTGTATGCTCAGCATCGCACACACAACTAAAATATGAACCGTGTTTGATGTGCCCGCCATCGCAAACGATTTGCACCTTTTTTGACGGTTATTTTACCCCACCGCTTGCAATTATTGCATCGCACACAGTTTCGTCGAAGGATCTCTGATCGTAGTGTCGCGTTAGCAGCATCCTGCAGTAGTGCTAGGCCTTGTTTCCAAGCATTGCAATACCGTTTTTTCTCACTTTTGTTACTAATTACCTTGCTGTTTTTATATTTTTTAGATTACAAAAACCCATATCTACTATCCATATTATGCTTGTATCATCATCTCTTCACCGAACTAGTGCACCTATATAATTTACCATTGTATATTGGGTGTGTTGGGGACACGGGAGACTCTTTGTTATTTGGTTGCAGGGTTGTTTGAGAGAGACCATCTTCATCCTATGCCTCCCACGGATTGATAAACCTTAGGTCATGCACTTGAGGGGGAAATTGCTACTGTCCTACAAAACTCTGGGCTTGGAGGCCGAACACGAGTCTACAAGAAGAAGGTTGCGTAGTAGACATCAGGGCCCCAATTGCATAGAGTGGTTTTTGCCATACTAGGTCATCTAAAGATGACGGAAACTGCAGAATTAGAGTATGGAGAATTATTTAAAAGAAGTAATGACTCACCATCACTATTATGGCAGTATGAAGATAAATCACCCTAAACAGAGATGGATTATGAAGGATGCAGTCTCTAGAACGCTGGCAATTAAGTATGTATTAGTAAGCCAGCCAAGATATTGTGGCGGGTTATCTAAAAATCGGGATCTTTGTGAATTCTGCTACGTATGGAACAAACAGGCTTCCCAATCAACGGCTATATTTATGGATCTATAGGCAGTTCAAAAAAGGAAAAGAATTACTAAACCTTATACATGGTGGTGGAAGAACTAGCAGGCTACCTATGGATTCTAGAGAGAACACAAGTTACCTAAAAGTACAAAATGGTGCAAGGACTGCTACCGCAGTACTTCTATGGTGTTTCGGATCAAAGAAATAGATTCTGCTCCAAAAAAATGATGAACTAAGAAAGGGATGAACGTCGGCGAACTCCATGAACTCACATGACCCAATGCAGATCTGAGAAGAATGATAAGTGGTACCTGACGGCGACGAAAGAAAGCGGAGGTGTACCACTGAGTCCCGACAATGACGGGGTGGTGCTGCGGCGTCGATTGAAGAAACACTACTACTGGATGCTGCTAACGCGACACTACTATCAAAGATCCTTTGACGAAAATGTGTGCGAGCATTAATCGCAAACGATGATGTAAAATAACCGTCAAAAAGATGAAAAATGTTTGCGATGAAGGATACATCAAACACGGTCCAGATTTTAGTTCCGTGTGTGATGCTGGGCATACGATTCAGTTCAAATAACTATTTGTGATGAGGCAGAACAAAAGAAACGGGTAGGCAGATGCAGGTGTGTGCGATATACGGCATACAGTTCACTTGGATAAATTGTTTGTGTTGAGGCAGAACAACAGAAACGGGCAGCTAGATGAAAGTGTGTGCGATATATGGCATACAGTTCACTCAGATGAACTATTTGTGTTTAGCCAAGAGAACAGAAACGGTTCAACTTAATAAGATGTGTGTGATATGCGGCAAACAAGTCTGTAATGGGAAACATGTGGGAAGACCGATAACAACACAGACGATTCTTGTTAACAAGCTGTGTGTGTTGTGAGCAAACGATTGCTAGTATGCAATTGTGAGTGATTGATGAAAACATCACCGACGGGTTCCATTGTTTAGTCTGTGTGTGATGTGATTTTTCTTTGTCCGCACAACATCTACGCTCTGGCTACAGAGAATCAACATATATACTTAAAAAGAGAGCATTGCATAACCAAATTAAGCATACAATTACACAAGTGACTACACACATAACATTTCCACACACCAAAGTAAACAATTACGTGCATACTAAACTAGGAGAAACGAGGATCTAATCATCTACTTCTTGTTGCGACGACGCTTGCCATTGCTCTACTTCCGGCTGGATCCCTGGCCGTTTTGGGGAAGGAGGCACTACCTCATGTCAACGATCCGCCTGTACATGTCGTAGCTCGTGTACGCCTCCTTGGCCACGTACACGATGTGATCTTTGTCGATTTTCTCCATCCAGGAAGAGTGCTAGGCACGCTTGTCCTTGTTGCAGGAATCCATCATGTCTCTGTAGTAGGGGTCGATGATGGCCTCGGTGAGGTGAACCAGTGAGTCCTTATCATGCTCCTTAATAACCCACAAGTATAGGGGATCACAACAATTTTCGAGGGTAGAGTATTCAACCCAAATTTATTGACTCGACAGAAGGGGAGCCAAAGAATATTCTCAAGTATTAGCAGTTGAGTTGTCAATTCAACCACACCTGGAAAACTTAATATCTACAGCAAAGTATTTAGTAGCAAAGTAGTATGGAAGTAACGGTAATGGTGGCAAAGGTAACAGTAGCAGTTTTGTAGTAATTGTAACAGTGGCAACGAAAAAGTAACTAAGCAAAGATCAATATGTGAAAAGCTCGTATGCATTGGATTAATGATGGATAATTATGTCGCATGCGATTCCTCGTGCCACAGTTATAACATAGGGTGACACAGAACTATCTCCAGTTCATCTATGTAATGTAGGCATGTATTCTGAATATAGTCATACGTGCTTATGGAAAAGAACTTCCATGACATCTTTTGTCCTACCCTCCCGTGGTAGCGGGGTCCTATTGGAGACTAAGGGATATTAAGGCCTCCTTTTAATAGAGTACCGGACCAAAGCATTAACACTTAGTGAATACATGAACTCATCAAACTACGATCATCACCGGGAGTGTTCCCGATTATTGTCACTTCGGGGTTACCGGATCATAACACATAGTAGGTGACTATTGACTTGCAAGATAGGATCAAGAACTCACATATATTCATGAAAACATAATAGGTTCAGATTTGAAATCATGGCACTCGGGCCCTAGTGACAAGCATTAAGCATAGCAAAGTCATAGCAACATCAATCTCAGAACATAATGGATACTAGGGATCAAACCCTAACAAAACTAACTCGATTAAACGATAAATCTCATCCAACCCATCACCGTCTAGCAAGCCTACGATGGAATTACTCACGCACGGCGGTGAGCATCATGAAATTGGTGATGGAGGAAGGTTGATGATGACGACAGCGACGGATTCCCTTCTTCGAATCCCCAAACGGACTCCACATCAGCCCTCCCGAGAGAGATTAGGGCTTGGCGGCGGCTCCGTATCGTAAAATGCGATGAATCCTTCTCTCTGATTTTTTTCTCCCCGAACATGAATATATAGAGTTGGAGTTGAGCTCGGTGGAGCCTCATGGGGCCCACGAGGCAGGGGGCCCGCCCCCAGGGGGTGGGCGTGCCCTCCACCCTCGTTGACAGGGTGTGGGCCCCTGGTTTTGATTCGTTCGCCAGTATTTTTTTATATTCCAAAAATATTCTCCGTGAAGTTTCAGGTCATTCTAAGAACTTTTATTTCTGCACAAAAATAACACCATGGCAATTCTGCTGAAAACAGCGTTAGCCTGGGTTAGTTCCATTCAAATCATGCAAGTTAGAGCCCAAAACAAGGGCAAAAGTGTTTGGAAAAGCAGATAAGTTGGAGACGTATCAACTCCCCCAAGCTTAAACCTTTGCTTGTCCTCAAGCAATTCAGTTGACAAACTGAAAGTGATAAAGAAAAACTTTTACAAACTCTGTTTGCTCTTGTTGTTGTAAATATGTAAAGACAACATTCAAGTTTTCAGGAAAGATTATGAACCAACCATATTCACAATAACATTTAGGTCTCATGTTTACTCATATCAATGGCATAATCAGCTAGCGAGCAATAATAATAAATTTCGGATGACAACACTTTCTCAAAACAATCATAATATGATATAACAAGATGGTATCTCGCTAGCCCTTTCTGAGACCGCAAAACATAAATGCAGAGCACCTCTGAAGATCAAGGACTGAATAGACATTGTAATTCATGGTAAAAGAGATCCAGTCACAGTCATACTCAATGTAAACTAATCGTAATGCATGCAAATGATAGCAGTGCTCTCCAACCGGTGCTTTTTAGTAAGAGGATGATGACTCAACATAAAAGTAAATAGATAGGCCCTTCGTGGAGGGAAGCAGGGATTTTTAGAGGTGTCAGAGCTCGATTTTGAAATAGCTATAAATAATATTTTGAGCGGCATACTTTCATTGTCAACATAACAACCGAGAGATCTCGATATCTTCCATGCTACACACATTATAGGCGGTTCCCAAACAGAATGGTAAAGTTTATACTCCCCCACCACCAACAAGCATCAATCCATGGCTTGCCCGAAACAACGGGTGCCTCCAACAAACAACAGCCCAGGGGGAGTTTTGTTTGCAATTATTTTGATTTGAGCATGGGACTGGGCATCCCGTTGACCGGCCATTTTCTCATGAGTGAGGAGCTGTAGCGACCCGACCTCAAACGGGCAAGTCTCTGTGCTTCAGTGCCATCCCTGGATCGGTAATGCTGACACACACAGTACTCGAAGGATTTATAACAGAGTAGCAATCACACACTTATTACATTGAATGTCTCAAAAGAGAACTTATTACAATAAATATGGCTTAAGGCCATCTAATACGATAACAGCGGAAGGCTTGGAAGATAAAGTGAGTCCATCAACTCCAACGGCATAACTGAGCTGCACGGCAATGACCTAACGAACCTTACTCCTCGTCTGAAAAATCTGCAACATAATACGTTGCAGCCCGAAAACGGGTCAGCACATGGAATATGCTGGCAATATAACACAGTAGAGCAAGAACAAAATAATGCTATCACTACATGCATATTTGGCTGGTGGAAAGCTCTACGGTTATAGTTTTTGTGAAAAGCCAATTTTTTCCTACAACAAAGGAATAGATTTTAATTTAACTATCATGGTAGTTGAAACATCATTGAGAAGGTTCCTCCAACTCAATTCCAATTAAAGTAATTATCAATCCAACAATATTAATTTAAGAGTGATGAGATACTTAAGATACTCCAAGTACTAGATACTCAAGATTGTCCATAACCGGGGACACGGCTAACCATGATTAGATTGTACACTCTGCAGAGGTTTGCGCACTTTTCCCCACAAGACTCGATCGCCTTCGTTGGATTTCTCGCACTACATGGTGTTTGAGAAACAGATGACCGAGACACAGTCTTTCAGAAACATTAACTCTTTACTCCGGGAAGACCATACCAAACCTACAACCCTCTACCTGCTGATCCACCTCTTCAAGAGCTTCACGTAACTTACTCAACTATACTAGAGCCCATAATAGTTTGTGGCTGCACACGGAAGTTTCTAGCATGAATAATCTCAGTTCCCTTTGAGCCTGGGTGGCGGTCCATAGGAAGATCACACTGAACCCCGGGATTTCCAAAAACTACAGGCAACACTGGATTCTCCAGGTGCCTCAATCCACCTAGATGTGTATTTAAGTTGCCACCTTAAGTTGAACCATTAATTAACAATCTCACATCTGTCATGGATTTCACTCAAGCAAACCACGTCTACGAGCATAGCATAACAATATAAGCAATACGTAGAAGTAACTCCCAAGGGTTTGAATATAACAGGGCAATAGGTTCTACCTCATCAACTACTTCCCAACCCACATGTTAATGACATCCTAATCATGCAATGTTTGAGGATTGAAACTAATGCATAAAAACTGGGTATGGAAAGAGTATGATCAATGTGTTACTTGCCTTGCTGACGATCCGCGAAACCTAGGGACTCGTAGTAGCACGCTTCGCACTCCGGGAATTCTATCGCAAACAAACAATAGCATACATAAGAAATCAAACGAAGATTCATGGGCAAAACTCAAATAACAAGAATTGACAAGAAAGTTCAACTTAAGAACTCAAGTTTTCAAAAAGAATCAAATCAAACGGATCAAGGAAACTCAAACGGCGAAAGAAACAAGATCCGTTTACTAATCTGAACTAATGTCAAATTTTTACAATACCAAAATCTTTTTTGAGTTGATTAAACAGAAAGAGGGTCTCGAGACGAAGATCTAGGTGCTTGAATCGCCTGATTCCGATAAACGAGCGAAAAGATAAACTGAAACGAAAACTGGATCAGAAATCGCGATCGAAAATAATCGCGGAAAAATCTGAGAAAAAGAAAACTGACGAACAGGCTAACAAACAAACGTTCGTTGTCTGTAACTATCGGGCGAAAACCGTTCGTTAAAACGAACGTACAGACGAACGTCCATTAAATAACTAAACCGAGAAAAACCGGCGAACCGATCTGAAAGAAAACAAACTAGGGTTTTTCTTAAAAAAACCGAAATGGTTTTTCTTAAAAAAAACGGTGGCGGTGAACGGTGCGGTACCTCCGGCGAGGCGGGGCTCCAGCGAGGAGGGGCTCGGGCGGCGAGGCGGGGGACTGCAGTGGCGGGCGACGGCGGCACGGCAAGACCGAGGCGCCGGGCGGCGGCGAGGCTGTGGGAGGCGGAGCTTCGGAGGCGGGGTTGGTGGTGGCGGCGGGGCTCGGGGGTGAGGGAGTCCTGGATTAGGGTGTGTCCGGATAGCCGAACTATCACCGTTGGCCGGACTCCTGGACTATGAAGATACAAGATTGAAGACTTCGTCCTGTGTCCGGATGGGACTTTCCTTGGCGTGGAAGGCAAGCTTGGCGATACGGATATGTAGATCTCCTACCATTGTAACCGACTCTGTGTAACCCTAACCCTATCTGGTGTCTATATAAACCGGAGGGTTTTAGTCCGTAGGACGAACAATAATCATACCATAGGCTAGCTTCTAGCGTTTAACCTCTCTGATCTCGTGGTAGATCCACTCTTGTACTACCCATATCATCAATATTAATCAAGCAGGAGTAGGGTTTTATCTCCATCAAGAGGGCCCAACACAGGTAAAACATCGTGTCCCTTGTCTCCTGTTACCATCCGTCTAGACGCACGTTCGGGACCCCTACCGAGATCCGCGGTTTTGACACCGACATTGGTGCTTTCATTGAGAGTTCCTCTATCTCGTCATCCTTAGGCCCGATGGCTCCTTCGATCATCAACAACGACGCGGTCTAGGGTGATACTTTTCTCCCCGGACAGATCTTCGTATTCTGCGGCTTTGCACTGCGGGCCAATTCACTTGGCCATCTGCAGCAGATCGAAAGCTACGCCCCTAGCCCTCAGGTCAGATTTGGGAGTTTGAACTACACTGCCGACGTCCGCGGAGACTTGATCTTCGACGGATTCGAGCCACAGCCAAGCGCGCCGCGCTGTCTCGATGGGCACGATCTAGCTCTGCTGCCGAACAGTGCCCTGGAGGCCGCACTAGCGTCTGCTCCGACCCTTAGCTCGGAGCCGACTCCGCCGATCGAGGACGAGTGGTTGGACACCGCCTCGGGGGCTACGATCCCTATGGCGATTGAGCCGAACTCCATCCCTGTCCTTTCCGAAGACCGTGAATCCAAGGTGCCGGACTCCTCTCGGACTCCGAACCTCCGCTACCGCAATCGAATCCAATTGGGCGCCGTTATGGAGTTCATCGTCATGACATCTTTCAAAGACTCGCCTTTGGCGACATCCTGAATTCACTAAAGTCTCTCTCTTTTTCGGGAGAGCCCTGGCCGGACTACGGTCAGGAAGGTTGGGATGCAGACGACGAAGAAATTCAACGCCCACCCACCGCCCACTTCGTAGTCACTATCGAAAGCTTAAACGACGTGCTCGATTTCAACTCCGAAGACATCGACGGTATGGACGATGATGTAGGAGAAAACCATGAACCAGCACCTATAGGATACTGGACAGCCACCTCATCCCGCGATGTATACATGGTGGATACACCTAAAGGAAGTGACGACGAGGAACAACGGGACACTACGAAGGATAAATCCCTCGAAAAGCAGTCAAAACGGCAACGTAAACGCCGCACAAAGTCCCGCCTCGACAAAGACAGCAGCCACACAGACCCAGCCATAGAGCAGGGCGAACCGGTGGACGACGAACATGCTATCGAGCAACCGTCCGAACAGGAAAACTTGGATAAACAACCCGTCCCCGGCGAAGATAACAGTCCCGACGATCTCACGCTGGACAAATTGTTGGAGCAGAAGAACCTCCACAAAAGGCTCGTCACCACTGCGCGTAGCCTGAAAAAGCAGAACCAGAAGCTCAAAATAGCGGAAGATGCACTCAGAATCAGATGGAGCAAAGTACTCAACACCGCAGAGAAATACGGCGACAGTCGCCAAACAAAGAGCTACCCGAAGCACAAATTACTGCCCGAATTCAATGAGGAGGCCGTAGAGCCCCCGCAATCAAAGAACAAAGAGGCCGCCCTGTCGGATAGACGACCACATGGCAAACATGGAGCGGCAAGCGGCACCGCACACAAGCCGGCACGCGATCCGCATAAGGATTCACATCAAAAGGATGGCCCATTTAGGTTCATCTATGGGCCGAGAAAGCAAGCTCTTCCAAGCAAAGCAACACGCCTAATATCCGAACATCACGGCACACCCAAATATAGGGGTGCCGCACACCCCCTGTGTTTCACTGATGAGGTGCTGGATCATGAATTCCCAGCGGGATTCAAACCCGTAAACATAGAGGCATATGACGGAACAACAGACCCTGGAGTCTGGATTGACGATTACATCCTCCACATACACATGGCTAGAGGAGATGATCTCCACGCCATAAAATACTTACCCCTCAAGCTCAAAGGGCCATCCCGGCATTGGCTCAAAAGCCTCCCTGAAAATACCATTGGAAGTTGGGAAGAGCTCCAGGATGCTTTTCGGGAAAATTTTCAAGGGACTTATGTCCATCCTCCGGATGCAGACGGTTTAAGTCACATAACTCAACAACCCGGAGAGTCAGCCCGCAAATTCTGGAATAGGTTCCTCATAAAAAAAAACCAAATAGTCGACTGTCCGGACGCCGAAGCCTTAGCTGCTTTCAAACACAACGTCCGAGATGAATGGCTCGCCAGACACCTCGGCTAGGAGAAGCCGAGAACAATGGCTGCATTAACAAGCCTCATGACCCGCTTTTGCGCGGGAGAGGATAGTTGGCTGGCAAGATGCAGTACCAGCGACCCAAGTACATCCGAAGTCAGGGATGGAAATGGAAAACCACAACGCAGCAAGGACCAGCACTGGATAAAGGGAAACAGGCCGAAGAGCACGGCAGTCAACGCCGGATTGAGAAGCTCCCGGCAGAATCATAAAAAACTGCCACTCAAGGACAACAGCGACGAGCTATCCAACCTAAAAAATCTTGGACAAAATATGCCATATCCACAGTACTCCCGGGAAGCCTGCAAACCATACCCACAGAGATTGTTGGGTCTTCAAGCAGTCCGGCAAACTCAATGCCGAACACAAGGGGCTCGACACACCAAGCGAGGACGATGACAAACCCCACAAGCAGAGCACCGGAAAACAAAAGAATTTCCCACAAAAAGTCAAAACAGTGAACTCACTTCAAGTGACAAAAGGGAAAAACAGAGCGGCGCCCATAGAAACACGCGCCGCATGGTCTATCCCAGCAGAGTCCCAACGATGGTTGTCAAAACCAATCACCTTCAATCATCAGGACTATTCCGGAAGTATCCGGAACGCAAGATGGACTACCTTGATATTAGATCCTATAATCGACTGACTCGAATTTACACAAGTCCTAATGGACGGAGGTAGCGATCTAAACCTGCTATATCAGGACACAATCCGCAAAATGGGGATAGACCCAACCAAAATTCGCCATAGCAACACCTCCTTCAAAGGGGTAATGCCAGGCCTATATGCCCATTGTACGGGCTCCCTACTGCTAGAAGTTGTGTTCGGCTCATCCGACAACTTCCGCCGCAAGAAGTTAACCTTCCACATCGCCCCATTCGAAAGTAGCTATCAAGCACTACTGGGACATGAAGCTTTCGCCCGCTTTAACGCAATACCGCATTATGAACTCTTACATTCAAATTGCCCGGTCCACGCGGCATCATCTCATTAAAAGGGAGTATCAAGTGTTACTCGAGCATGGAAGAACATGAGACTGCCTTGACAGCCCCACACTAATCCGGCTCCGCTAATCAAAGCACCTGAATAGGTCACTCGAACCCCGGATATGGCTAGACGAGTCCGGCATAAACATATAAACGCCTACTAGCGGCATACCCCGCATAAGGGCTGCACGCATGTACAACAAGAGACAATAAAGCTCAATTTTATTCACTTTTCGAACCATACTCTGTTTATTTAATATAAAGTACATTTTTCGCACGATCTTTTTTTTCTTTTCAACCAAGTTCTTCTCTTTTACAGATGAACACCGTGCTACACCCGTCCAGGATACGGCACAACGGAGACACAGGCGCAGACGTGCAGTAGGGACCCGTTGCAAGGATTCTTTTCAGATTAAGACCCTGCGTAAACCTTTTTTACTGTCTCTTGTTGATACACATCCCCCGGTTTCTTGCTATAACCGAGGAGGAGGATGGCGTTTTGGCATCGGCCGCACCAGAATTTTTGCGCGTACCTAGACACCAGGGGCTTAGGGCATTATTCTGCCTGTTTTCATAAAGACCGAATACCTTAGGGAGTGTTCGGCGTCTCGAGTTAGGCCTTATATGCATCAGCTCCGAATCATGTCTTTGGTCAAATGTTGGGTTTGCCCGGCTCCTGTGTTTTGCTGCCTTACGTTCCGTTCTATCTGCTAACGCGGCACCAGGAGAACTACTGCGATTGTGCCCCGGTTCGGACAGGTGGGCACCTCAGTAGAGAAAGCCGAAAACTGACTGTCATGATATAGCGTGAGACTGGTCAACCACTCGATGACCCACCGGAATGTTTAGAATTCCCCCGCATTAATGAAGGACGGTTTCCCGGTCAGGCATATACGCGCCCTGAATTCGGGAGAGCGCGGTGCCCCTAGGGGCTATATAGTAGTCCGACCATCGAACTCCTATGGCTAAGTGAAAGTGATAAAGCATTATAGTCCGGTTGCCTAGTTTGCTACACTATCACCTCCTTTAAAGGACCAAGACGTTGGATTAAGTGTGAAAATGCGCTTTTGCAAACACCCCGCACTATGTGCATGGGGGTTGAAGTCAAGACTGCCATCTTTCAAAGTTATATACACATATACATCAACGGCCAAGATAGGAGGTGTTTTAATACTTGAACGCACAAGTATAAAAAGCTCTTATATTATATTGAAACATTGTTTTCACAAATCATACATGTCATTAAAACATAATATCCTTCGAGCATCTGCGTCTCTATTAAACGCAGCGCCTGCAGACTTCCTCAAAATAGTGCTTGGCGGTACTCGCTTCGTCCAATCTTGGGATGCAACGTTGGTGGCCTTCATCTCCGCCCAGTATGTCTTGACACAGGCAAGAGCCATCCGCGCACCCTCTATGCACGCTGACCACTTCATTGCATCGATATGCGGCACCGCACCAAGGAACTGTTGCACCAAGCCAAAATAGCTCTTCGGCTCGGGCCAAAAAGGCCACAAATGAGTCACGACAGCCTTCATGGCAAGTCCGGACAACCTATTCAGCTCAGCCCATTCGGCCAAACGATCGGCTAATGAAAGTGGATGCTCCCGACTATGGAATTTCGACCAAAAAAGCTCTTCCATTCTGTGATCCTTTTGACCTCGGAAGTGTTCGGCCGCGTCTGCGGCACTCGCCGCCAAGTCCAGATAAGCATCCTCCGCACCCCACAGCCGGTCCAATTGAGCGTACTTAGGATCCGTGAATTTCCTCGGCATCAGAAAGGGCTTTCCAGCCGCAATATCTCCGGCCTGACGTAGCTCCTCCTTCATAGCTCGCATCGCAGAGCGAGTATCCTTGGCCTCGGTGGCGGCCTTTTTCAGGTCCTCTTGCTTCGCTCGATCTTCTTTTTCAAGAAGCTCGCAACGGTCAGTAGCATTCTTCAATTTCACGGCCATCTCGGCCATTTCTTTCTTGCTTGGCGATGAGCAGCCTGTTCGCTTTTAGCTCTGCGGCCGCCTTTAAGGCAGCCGCATCACTTTTTCTGGCTTGCTCCTTGGCTCGGGCGAGCTCCGCCCAAAGGCTCTCCAAAGCAGCGGCACCATCTGCATTAAGCATACATGCTGTAAGGCATGGGCGTCAAGCTCCCTTACTAGGTGTCCGCGGAGAAGTTGCATACCTTGTGACTCGTCAAGCCGCTTATTAACAAGCGTGATGTCCGTGATCCGCCACGTCAAGTTGCCGCTTGATTCGGCAAATTCATCACTCGGCTAGCCACCGACGCTTCGCCACCTACATAGGAAGAGCGATATTATACCTGGGGTTATGATCCTCGGCGCGCCGTCATTTTTGACACCGCACCAAGTCTCTGGGGCTACTATCTATACAGGGCGCATTTTATATGCAAAACTGTCAAGGTATATCATTTTGCGTACCTCAAAACCCGTCAGTAAACTTACGACGGCTTCATGCAATCCGCTCTCAGCGGATGTAATCCTTTCAATCACCGTAGCCATTAACGTACAGTGATCTTCCGAGATAGACGCTCGCTCGAGAAGATCCTTCAGCTCCTCCAACCGTACACCCGTTGGTGCCGGACTCGTCCTGTGGCCTTTTTCGAAGGCCGGACACGGAGGGCTTTGAGGGGACATACGGCTGCCTTCTGGCCCCGCCGGATTCAGAGAAGCCCTATGCGACGACACCTCAGGGTCGTCCACCTCGCATAACGGTACGGCAGGCGGAGGCGTTTTGCTCTCCATCATCTCCGGACCAAGATCCTCAAGACGAGCTCTGCTTGTGAAGGGCTGAGATCCGAACTACAAGGTAAACTTTCGCCACCTTCGAAATAAAACGGGATGTCTCTCTTTTAAACGCCCCCTTTACTTACGGCTCATTGGAGGGCTGATCTCCTTGGGGAAATAGTGCGGCGGGGCATCTCCGCCGCAGGACCCTCTGTGAAGATTTCTTCCCCCGCTTCGAGGCTTTGGTCTCCGGATCTTCAGAAGCGGTCCTCTTCTCCCCTTGGATGGAGGGATTCTCGATCCCCCCTTTCTTGATAGCCTCCTTCACGGAGGTAGTAGTTCCCTTGTTCCCCCCTTCGCCTTCTTCAAAAGGCACAACCTCTAGCATCTTGGTTAATACAGGATCCGGCGTGGTCTCAAGGAGGGGGGCCGAACACCTGATCAGCTTTGCTTTTGCTATCCACTCCTGTTTAAAGGATAGCTCTTTTAAGGGCAAGTGTATGATAAATATGCGGATATCATGTCCGGCACAGGACTACTTACTTGAGTATCCGGCGATTGCAGCTCAGACCTGGTCCTCGGTTAAGTCCGGACACATTGCTTGTGATCCAAGAACAGTTGGTACATCTCCACGGGCGTTACGCCCATAAAATGTTGGAGAGCGCGTGGTCCCTCCGGATTAAACTCCCACAGGCGGAGGGGGCGACGTTTGCATGGCAAGGTGCGACGAATCAGCATGACCTGCGCTACTACGACCAGATTGATCTCTCTCTCTCTCTCTCTCTCTCTCTCTCGGAGGTCTCGAATACGGCCCTGCAACAGAGGTACGTCCTTGGACGGTCCCCAGTCGAGCCCTTTATTGACCCATGACGCCCGCCGCAGTGGAGGACCCGAGCGGAAGGCAGGTGGCGCCGCCCATTTGGTGCCCCTGGGAGCGGTGATATAAAACCACTCATGTTGCCATAAATTGAGCTCCTCTTGAAAAGAGCCCTCGGGCCATGGAGCGTCTGCATTCTTGCTTATAACAGCCCCTTCGCACTCTGCCTGATGCCCCTTGATCATCTTCGGCTCCACTTTGAAGGTCTTGAGCCACAATCCGAAGTGAGGGTAATGCGGAGGAAGGCTTCACATACGACAATGAATGACGAGACGTGGAGGATGGACTCCGGATCCAAGTCATGGAATTCCAGCCCATAATAAAACATGAGCCCCCTCACAAAGGGGTCTGTCGGGATGCCTAAACCCCGAAGGAAGTGAGACACGAATACCACGCTCTCACCAGGCTAGGGAGTGAGAATAACCTGCCCTTGGGCAGGCAGCCTATGCGAAATTTCGCCGGTTAGATACCTGGCGTCTCTCAACTTTAGCACATCTTCTTCCGTGACGGAGGAAGACATCCACCGGCCGTGCAGGTCGGAGCCGGACATCGTTGAAGGTCCGAAGCGCCTAAATCTGGAGCTTTGGGTGTTGGAACTCGAGGCGAGGGGCGGATTCGATTGAGATTGAAAGAAAGGAGCGGGCCTTGGTCTCGTTATAAAGAGGTTGAATACCAAGAGCCCTCCTCGTGACCGTTCGGGACTCGCCTTCGATGGAGGAGGCGTGCCAACGGGCACGACTGGGTTACCCACGCTCGTATTGATGAGGATCCCAAAATAAAGGGGGCATGATCTCCGCTCTGATAAGACATGCCGAAGAAACCGCCTCGCTAAACGCTACCGAGGTGGGACAAGAAAACGATTCAGTATAAAGGCTCGGCCGTCTGCTGTGATGTCACGCCGCTGAATACGCCGCAGATCTGTGCAAAGGTTATTCTCTCTACGGTGCTATGTGGGACTTGTTTTGCAGAGCCGGACACTATCCTTGTGTTCAAAATCTTCTATGAAGTATTCGGAGGAGGAACCCGCCTTGCCATGTCGAAGACAATATGCGCGCCGTATTCATCGTCATTGAAGCCTGGTTCAGGGGCAACTGAGGGAGTCCTGGATTAGGGGGTGTCCGGATAGCCGAACTATCACCGTTGGCCGGACTCCTGGACTATGAAGATACAAGATTGAAGACTTCGTCCCGTGTCCGGATGGGACTTTCCTTGGCATGGAAGGCAAGCTTGGCGATACGGATATGTAGATCTCCTACCATTGTAACAGACTCTGTGTAACCCTAACCCTATCTGGTGTCTATATAAACTAGAGGGTTTTAGTCCGTAGGACGAACAATAATCATACCATAGGCTAGCTTCTAGGGTTTAGCCTCTCTAATCTCGTGGTAGATCCACTCTTGTACTACCCATATGATCAATATTAATCAAGCAGGAGTAGGGTTTTACCTCCATCGAGAGGGCCCGAACCTGGGTAATAACATCGTGTCCCTTGTCTCCTGTTACAATCCGCCTAGACGCACAGTTCGGGACCCCCTACCCGAGATCCACCGGTTTTGACACCGACAGGGGGTATTTAAGAGGGGGAGGGGGTGGCTTGGGGGAGGGGGCAAGGCGGCGAGGAGGAGGAGTCCGGTTCGGACTCCGGTCCGAGTCGCCGGTGGCGGCGCGCTGTCTCTAGGTGGGAGATGGCGGCGCGGGAGAGATGGGCCGGCTCGGCTAGGCCCCGGCCCAGTCGGGCGCTGGAAGTTTTTTTTAAACAATTCCGTCGAACAGAAAATAAATCCTAGAAAATAAAATATAAATATAAAAGGGGGAGATGGGCGGCTCAGCTGGGCCTCGGCCCATTCGGGCGCTGGAAGTTTTTTTTAAACAATTCCGCCGAACAGAAAATAAATCCTAGAAAATAAAATAAAAACCTAAAAATGCCAAAACAAATTTTCACCGTCTAAATAAAATATTTAGAACGAGATGAACATTTTCTTGGCCCTAAAATGCAATTTTGAAAATGTGCAATTTTTCTAATGCAGATAAAATACAAATAAAATCAAATATTTGATTTTAATATTTTTCCTCCAATATTTTGATTATTTTGGAGAAGTCATATTATCTCCTCTCATATATTTTATTATGAAATATTTTCGGAGAGAAAAATAATTAAAACCAAAATCCTCGTTTTAATATTTGATAAAAATCAAATATGAAAACCGGGAAATCCCCAACTCTCTCCGAGGGTCCTTGAGTTGCTTAGGATTTCGAGGATCGCGAAACGAAAATGCAATAAAATATGATATGCAAGAGTGATCTATGTATAACATTCCAAATTGAAAATTTGGGATGTTACAGGAGCGGAGTCCACTCCTCGTGAGAATAACCCACATAGCATGGAAGATACAGACAACCCTAGTTGATACATGAGCTATTCGAGCATACAAAACAGAATTTCATTTGAAGGTTTAGAGTTTGGCACATACAAATTTACTTGGAACGACAGGTAAATACCGCATATAGGAAGGTATGGTGGACTCATATGGGATAACTTTGTGGTTTATGGAAGTGGAAGCACAAGCAGTATTCCCGCTTAGTACAAGTGAAGGCTAGAAAAAGACTGGGAAGCGACCAACTAGAGAGCGACAACAGTCATGAACATGCATTAAAATTAATCAACACTGAGTGCAAGCATGAGTAGGATATAATTCACCATGAAAATAAATATCGTGGAGGCTATGTTGATTTTGTTTCAACTACATGCATGAACATGTGCCAAGTCAAGCCACTCGAATCGTTCAAAGGAGGATACCACCCTATCATACCACATCACAACAATTTTAATAGCATGTTGGCACACGCAAGGCAAACCATTATAAACTCCTAGCAAATTAAACATGGCATGAGCAACTATAATCTCTAATTGTCATTGCAAACATGTTTCATTCATAATAGGCTGAATCAGGAATGATGAACTAATCATATTTACAAAAACAAGATAGGTCGAGTTCATACCAGCTTTTCTCATCTCAATTAGTCCATCGTATATCGTCATTATTTCCTTTCACTTGCACAACCGAACGGTGGTGATAATAATAATAGTGCGCGTGCAATTGGACTAAGCTGGAATCTACAAGCATTCAATACAAAGGAGAAGACAAGGTAATATGGGATCTTGGTTAAATCAACAATAACGCATATAAGAGTCACTTAACATTTTCATCATGGTCTTCTCCTCTCGACCCCCAAAGAAAAGAAAAAGAAATAAAACTATTTACACGGGAAAGCTCCCAACAAACAAAAGAAGAATGAGAAATCTTTAGGGTTTTCTTTTAATTACTACTACTACGGGCATGGAAAGTAAACTATCTAAAAGCTACAACTAATTTTTTTTGGTTTTTCTTAAGGTTTTTCAAACACACAAGAAGAGTCTTAGAAAATAAACTAGCATGGATAGTGCAATGAAAAAGTATGAGCACCGACAACTGGCATGAGTGTGTGAACATGAATGTAATGTTGGTGAGAAATACGTACTCCCCCAGGCTTAGGCTTTTGGCCTAAGTTGGTCTATGGCCACGGCTGGCCTGGCGGATATCCAAAGTTGTAGCTAGGTTCGTACTGAGATGCCGTGGCTATTGCCTGATGAGCTGCAGCTTGGAGACGAGATGCCTCCATCCTCCTCTCATACTCGTTCGTCTCCTCCCTGGTTATAACATATCTCCCTTTTGCCTGAAAGTCAAAGAAAGCAGGAGCAGGCAGAGCAATATGGACAGTGCGACGTCTGTCAAAGATTAGTCGGTATTGGAGGAACTGTTCATTCCTCTCAACAAACTGATCGAACCATAGCATTATAATCTAGATAAGAAGGGGCAGTTCCATATCATTTTCATGTATGGGTATCTCAAGATAATTAGCTACACGAGTTGCATAAATTTCAACAAACAAGTCTCCACTTAAACTATTAAGATGCAACCTTCGTGCAACGATGTCCCCCAAGTTATATTGTTTATCCCCTAATACCGCACTCTTGAGGACACAAAGATCTGGAACGCACATGTGACAAGCCTCATCTTTACCATTAATGCATCTACCCACGAAGAGAGAAAAATAATGTATGGCAGGAAAATGAATGCTCCCTATGGTAGCTTGTGTGATTTCTCTAGATTCCCCCACAGTGATACTAGCAAGAAAATATTTATATTTAGATTTACTCGGTTCACTAACATTACCCCACTGCGGGAGTTTACAAGAAACACTAAAATCTTCTAGGTCCATAGTATATGATTTATCATAAAGATCAAATAGAACAGTGTGAGAATTGTGCGAGGATGTAAATTTAAACCTTCTCACAAAGGAATCAGTTAGGTAGCGGTATTGCGGGAACTTATCTGACACGAAGCCCTCAAGATCAGCATTACGCACATACGCATCAAATTTTTCCTTGATACCTGCTTCGACCATAAACTACTCTGATGGCCATTCACAAGGCCGCACTTGAGCTTCCCTTGGTAGTTCATAGCCCGGCTCACGTATCGCGAGCCTAGGTGCCTGCTTCCTTGAGGAACCACCTTGGTACATTTTCCTAAACATATTTCTTCTTCTGAAAAATTTATGAATTTTTTAGTAACTCAAAATAAAAGTGAACCAAACTCAACAAGATTGATAGCAACTACTCCCACAAGTGCCTAGAGACTATGTCATGCATTAGAACTACTTGGGACCATATAAATTTAACATGCAAGCTCAAGAACAGGGTCAAAAGCAGCAAAAATTTGCAGTAAATAAAGCACTAGAACAAAAACTAATTGGACCATTGGAGGAGTAGCATACCAAAGAACAATCCCCCAAAGCAGTTTTGTGAATGGAGCTTTGAGCAAGGAGATCGAAAATTGCAGCAAGATGAGCTAGAACATGGGTTTGAACTATGGGAGGATTTTTCTAGAGGAAGAAGGAGTGTGTGGGTGCTAGAATAAGTGGAGGGGGGCACGTGGGGTCCACGAGGCAGGGGGCGTGCCCCAGGGGGGTCGGCGCGCCCTCCGCCCACGTGGGCACATGGTGGGTCCCCCTGGTGTTTTCTCAGTGCCAAATATTCTTAAATATTCTACAGTAAATCATATTTCATTTTCAGGACATTTGGATAACTTATATTTTAGGGGTATTTTTTAGGGATTTTTATTTATGTGCCCCTGGTTCGTTAGTTCTACTCACTCATCCCCACGCTCTTAACTTTTGCTCACTTTTCCCCACTCCCTTGCCCGGAACCCTCAGAAATGGTCACAGCGGACATTGCCGTCGGGTCAATGGCTTGACCGTTAACTCTAACTAGTGGGGCCGCGTAGGGCGGAGTCCACATTTTGACCGTTACGTGGTAACCATGGGGCCTTGGCCCGACACTCACGGTAACTGAATCGATACGCCGCTTCAGGCCACCCTCCGCCGCCGTCATGCCGCCTCTGCGCTGTCATGTCGCCTCCGCCGCAGTCGTGCCACCTCCGCCACATCTACCCTCCCTCCCCATCTAGGATTAGGAAGCGATGTCGGGGGGGCACCCCGTCCGGCCCATCGACCGTGGAGATGATTGGGTCGAATCAAAGGCTGATAATTCATGGATTCCACCTGGGTAAGCATCGTTTTCCTCTCAAATTGATTAGGAGATCCATAAATTAGGCTGTATTTGACCACCGTTGGCATGAATCAGCGCAATTTATCTGAAATTTTACGACCTAACTGCGCCCTTTATCTTATTTCAATCGAATAGGGTTGATCCTGCACTTGCTTTTCGGCTGGCGGTTAGAATGGAAACTAGTGAGCTGCGTGGAACTAAACCGTGTGTGATTTCTGGATTTTTCTATCCTAAAGTGGTAGAAACCAGCGTTTCGTTCGGAGATTTCCGCGAGGCACTCTGTTGTGAGTATCCGTGGAGCCCTGCCGATGCTGTTGAACTGAGATATTTCGACAGTACCGAGCAGAGATTTCTCCCATTTACTTGTGATGAGCATCTGGGATTGCTATTTAGTTTGAATGCTGACAGCCGTTTTGGCAAAATCCATATCGGTGTGCTTCAAGCACACAAACAACGTATCCCGAAGGGTGTTCAGACATCATCTATCTCTACTAATAGCGAGCGTCCTCGCACTCCTTGTAGGTCGAGACCAGGTAAACCTAGTGGTTCTGAAAGCCACAACATGTCGGTTTCCGCTAATTTTGCCACTTCTCCTCTCCCTTCTGCACCTGAGGTAGAAGTAGATGCAGAGCCTGACGAGGAAGTGCCTCGACATGATGATGAGGATGAGATTCTATTCCCTGAACTGGTAGATAGAGTTAGTCAGCAGGCAATGGAAGATGAATATCCAGAGGAGCCTAGCAGCCGTGCTAGATTTGATGACACTGATGATGAAGAGAGGGAGGAGAGCATCGACTCCTTAGTTTTACAAGAATATGATGGTGAGGACATGCCAACAATTGAGTGGAACAGGGAGAATCCTGACCTTACTCCAGGAACCGTATTAGAATCGATGGTGGACTGTCGTAATGCAGTGACTACATATTGCATTCTCACTGAAAACTCTTATAAGGTTGATAGGAGTGAGCTAGTATGATGCACTGTTCATTGCCCTTATGATAGGTGTAGGTGGAGGTTGCATGCATCCACTATGCGAAAGAGCAAATTGATTCAGGTATTACAACTGAATATTGTTATCAGATTATTTATCCATTCTATATTCAGATCATGTGTACTGTTTCTTAATTGTATTTGACATCATTTTTCATTTTGTTTCAGATAAAAAGCAACCCACACGGGCACACTTGCCCACCTGGAGGGGGAGGGGGAAAGGACAAATCTAAGCTTGCAAAGACTAGGTGGGTGGCAGATGCAATCTTGGATTGGGTGAGGGAAACACCAAAATTGGTCCAACAGCACTCCATGTGAAGCTATTTGAGAAGTACAAGATTAATGTACAATACATGAAGATTTTCTATGCTAAGGAAAGGGCTCTTGATAGGATTAATGGTCCATGGAATGAGAGTTTTCAGTTGCTTTACACCTTCAAAGCTGAAGTGGAGACGGCTAGTCCAGGGAGTGTTGTAGAGATTGACAAGCATACAATTAAGTACAAATTAAAAGGGAAGGCAATAGAGAAGGAGTGCTTCAGGAGGGCTTTTGTTTGTTTCAAGGCTTGCTGGCAGGGGTTTCTGAATGGTTGTAGGCCCTATTTGGCTGTCGATGCGACTGCTTTGAATGGAAGATGGAGAGGCCAGCTAGCAGCAGCTTCTGTTGTTGATGGACACAACTGGCTATTCCCAGTTGCATTTGGTGTGTTGGAGGTAGAGAGTGAGGAGAGTTGGGTTTGGTTTCTACAGCAGTTGCGCAACATTATAGGTACACCCTCAGGTTTAATTATACACACAGATGCTTGCAAGGGTTTAGAAACTGCAGTAGAAATTGTATTCCCTGGAGTGGAACATACGGAATGTATGCGACGCCTAGCGCAGAATTTAAAAAGAAATTCAAAGGCAAAGTTTATGATGAGAATCTATGGCCAGCATCATACACATGCAGCTTGAGGAAGCATGAGCACCATTTGAGAGTGTTGTATGCTCAAAATCCTTTGGTGAAGGAGTACATGGATGAACATCATGGAAAGTTGTGGTCAAGAAGCAAATTCAATGAAATCTGCAAAGTAGACTATGTGACCAATAACCTTGCTGAGTGTTTCAATGCAAAGTTCAAGTCAATGAAAGGGCTTTTGTTGTGGCAAGCATTTGATAAGATCAGGCAGATGATCATGGTAAAGATGGCTCTTCATAAAAGAATTGCAGAAACACAATATGTTGGCCATCTTATGCTCCCATCTCTGATTAAGGCATTGCATGCCAAGGCAAGAGGACTAAGAATGAAATGCATTCGACCATCGACATACGAGGCTGAGGTGACATACACTGACAGTAAAAATAGGGAATAGAGATATCCAGTGAACCTTGCAACCAATGAATGCAGCTGTAGGCAATGGCAGATCCGCGGAAGCCGTGCATACATGCCCTACATCTCATGACTGTTATTGGAGGTGAAGATGGTGAAGTTGATCAGTATTGCTCTGAATATTTCTCTGTTGCCAAATTAGGGCTGCTTATGCTGAAAATGTGCCTGCACTCTTGGGAAAATACCAATGTAACATAGCAGACCCAGGGTTCAAACTCCATTCTCCTGTACTGACTAGACCACCAGGAAGACCAAGGAAAAATAGGATAAGAGCTGGTGAAGAGGGTCGTGTAAAAAACAGCGTAAGTGCAAAAGATGTGGTATCTTAGGGCATATTGCTAGGCGTTGTACCAATCCAGTTGATGCATCATTTGGAGAAGAGAAACAATGGGCAGCAGCAAATGCAGAGGAGAATGCAGCAACAATGGAGAATGCAGCAAGTTTAGAGGATAATGCAGCAGTAGAGGATAATGCAACAAGTTTAGAGAATGAAGCAAGTGAAATAGCAGCTTGGTATGTGTGCAATATTTATTTTTTTGCATTTGTATTCTTATTTATCGATGGCTAAGCTTATTTCTGTTTGACCCAGTGCTAGGATAATTAGAGGCACAAGACAGAAAAGACCTAGAGAGGAAGAAACTTCGGTTGAACCATCATTTGATGTGGAATTTGAAACCATGGCTTACTAAGGTTTTGAAGCTATAAGAGAGGAGGAAGTTATTTTGTCTGGAGTTCCTTTAAATATTAGTGAGCCCACAAATGACCGTCAACTGTTCATCACTTGCTCAATCAGTCAAAGCTCAACAAAACCGCCACCACCAGAAGTGAAGATCAGAAGCAACAAGTCAAAGCTTTCAAAAGCATAAAATATCCCAGCCAGGGAAACCAGAAGCAAGAAGGTCAACCCATCCCGGAACACAAGAAGCAAGGCAAAGATTTGAATTTGAACTTGAATGCAAGTCATAAACTTTGAACTTTAAAGATTTGTAATAAGTATTTTGTCGTCAATTTGAAGTACTGTAAAACTTGTAAGGTGTAATAATTCTATATGTAAACGTTGAATTTGAACTACTGAGGCAAACTTTGAATTTTAGGTAAACTTTGAATTTGAACCAACACTTCAGTCCATTCCCCTGTGGTGTGAGTTGCACAGTTTGTTGAACTATTATAAACGTTAGGGTGATCAATCCGATCTCTTTTGCGTCTACAAAACTTGTAGTCATGAGAAATGTGCTCCAAATGAGCTCCCAAGCTAGGGTAAACAGCCCCAAGCTAGGGTAAAAACCACATTTACCATATGAAAATGGAAAACTAAGTTCAGATCCATCTTATTCACTTTGAAATCAAGCTATGGTGATTTTTTTGATTTTTAAAAAAAAATCAAAAATGAAGGGAAACCCTACCTCCTCTCCTTGGTCTCTATGAAATGTTGTACATGATAGCTCATATGTGTGAAGGTTTTTTCATGAAAATGTCCATAGACAAAGTTTATGATTTTTGGTTGGTAACATGTCACACAAGACAACATTGTGCGCAGGTTTTATAAAATTTTGATTTTTTTAATTAATGGTGCTCATTTTACCTCGATCGTGCTAGCTAGGTTTTTTTCTCTAAATGTACGTATACCAAGTTTAGTAGTTTTCCACATTAGTGTGTCCTATAAAACGACGAACGTTGAAGGTTTCATATTTTTTCGATTTTTTTAATTATTTATGCTCAGTCAAAGCCTTTGAAACCCCGTTGACGAGCTCAAAACCCCTCTAAACCCCACGGGGTTCCGCCCAACCCTAGCTCCGAACGTCAGCCGTCCGATCATAACCTAGTGCCAAGCGAGAGCCCTCAGATGTGGTCTTCTAGAAGTAATTCCGAGGGCAGGCTGCGACCAGGCTCCACGCCGTTGGATCACATGGACGGCTCCGCATCGTTGGATCGTGGGGCGGTCCGCGAGAGGCGATCCACGAGACTTGTTGGTTGTGCCTCCCCTTTCTTCGGGTACCCCTTTATTCTGGTGCTTATTCTGCAGTGACGAGAGGAGCCACTCCTCCTCTGCTACTTCTTTTCCGGCGACGAGAGGAGCCATTCCTCTGCTTCTTCTTCCCCGGCGACTTTGGGCGATATGTCGAGCTCCACTTCAGCCTCCCACCCCTCATGGACCCAATATGGTCCACTTCCCATGGAGCGATGTCCTGACTGCCCATGCAGTGCGCCACTGATACGGTTCACTTCAAAGGAGGTCAAGAATGGCAACTATGGGCGCGGATTCGTGAAATGCGAGAGCAAGCCAGAGGGGCAGGTTAGATCTCATGATTTTTCTATGATTTCTTTTTCTATTTGCTTTTAGTTCTTTTTCAATCTGGGATTTAATGTTCATTTTTTCGATTCAGATCATGAAGAAATGCACACATTTTGAATGGCTGGATGACTACATTAAGCCGATTCAATTCAATGGGGCCTCAACCCGGGAGCTCAATCTGCCGTCAGCAACAACGAATTTGGTCTCTGAAAGTGCTGCTCTGACAGTTGGGGATGCAGATCTGAAGGGGGAAATAAACAAGATGAACAAGAACTTGAAGCACATCATTCAATTGAACAAGCAGGAGAATCTGATAGCTTTAGGATATTATCCCTTTTATTTTTGTGTAGTTGCTCTAGGATTTGCTTACTTGCTGGTCATCACTCGTTAGAAATGTTATTAGTGTGGTGTCATGTGCTCTAGGATTTGGTTAATTTGTGGATCATGTGCTCTACGATTTGCTTAAATTTTTGGATCATGTGCTCTATGCTCTGTGTTGCTTAATTTGTGGATCATGTGCTCTATGCTCTATGTTGCTTAATTTGTGGATCATGTCGGTTTCGGGTACCCGTCAGTTTTGTACACTTTCAGTTTCTTCAGTTTCGTCAGACAACACCGACCGCAGAAGAAAAAACCGTAGTTCTAGGGCCCAAATTGAAACTAAGCTCTGGTTGGGCCATCTCATCGCGTTGAGTGTCGAAGGCCCACGCACTAGCTCTGTTTTTAACCTTGGTTATTACCATGGTAAATCCATGGTTTGCCATGCCGAACAAAAATAGTGCATGATGGTAAATCGATTTATTGTTGGACTTGCAAATGTCAAATTTATTTGTACATATCATGGCAATTTCCTTCTGTATATAGCCTACGACACAACACTTTCATTTTTGGGTTCATTTTTTGACATGTGGGTATTATAAACAAGTTTTTGTTGTAAGAAAAATATTATATACATGATTTTTTTGTTTCTGTTTTTTTATTAAGAAGTAGCTTGGCTACGGCACCATATCCATCGACCGATATCTCACGTAGCAAGCATACATCCATAACATAAAAAGTAGCAACCATAGCATACTTCTTACATAAAACATAATGTACCCTAAACCATAGCATAGTCCACAAATTATTCAAAAGTTAGCTTGTTTTTGTTCATACAATATATAGAATAGGGCCACCAACAATTCAAAAAAATTAGCTTTTCTTCTTCTTTTCAGCATCAACATGGCTCATTTTTCTAGATTTAGTTTCCTTTTTGACACTCCAACTACTCCATTACTCTAAATGGGCGAAAACTTGACCCTATGCTAAATGGGCGAAAACTTGACCCTACGCTAAATGGGCGAAAACTTGCTGGTTTTCATTGAGGAATACTCAATCATTGATTGATTTAGCAGAAGGGCTCGTGTATGGCACCATATCCATCTAGTGATTTATCTCACGTCAAATAAGATAGAAATAGCAAGCAAAAACACTAATAACCAACGACATATCAAATAAGGGTAGCGTTTCTCAAAAAAAGTCAAATAAGGGTAGCAAGCATAACAAAGTTCTTAGGGAGGGGATAACACAACAGAGATTAAAAGTTCACGGTACAATCAACGACATAATTAAGGTAGAAATATATAAAAGATAAAAAGCCCTAACACCCTAGGGCAATACAAGCTCTCGATCGAGACCAGGAATTCACCACCATCTTCACTGCGCCTTCTCTTCACTGCTCCCTCTCCATGTCGTCCTCGCCGATGTAGTAGGGGAGGCTGTGCATACCATCGCGGGTGGGGAAGATGCAGTAGAAGTTTGTGAAGATGTTGTGGGTTGTGAATGCGATGAATTCACATCCACACCAAAACACCTTGCCGAGGAGGTGGTACACATCAAATCTGTTGGTGAAGGTGACGGTGAGCCCTATCGGCGGAGTCTTGGAGTTTGGACGCACTTCATCTAGTCGGAACATCACCGGCGAGCCAACGGTAGCAACCGTCCCTGCGTCCATGGCGGCTCGCGTGAAAATGAGGACGGTCAGCGTCCGTGGCGGCTCGCGTGAAAAAGAGGCCGGTCAGTGCATCGTGGCGGCGAGCGGCGGCGCATGCAGGTAGGCTAGCTACGTGCATGCATGCAGGCTAGCTGGACATGTCGTGCATGCATAACGGGCTTCTGTCGTTGCGGCGTGCGCACGGCCCAAGTCTAACCACGGCCCAACGGGCTAACCGCGGCACTGTTCGCCGCGACCCCACTCATCAGGTCCAACGGGCGACACAGTCAGCGCGGCCCCACTCGTCAGATATAACGGTCAAAGCACTGACCCGACGGCATCCACCGTTTGTGACTAGTTTTGAGGGTTTCGAGCAAGGGAGTGGGGAAAAGTGAGCAAAAGTTAAGAGCGTGGGGATGGATGAGTATGGCTAAGGAACCAGGGGCACATATGTAAAAATCCCTATTTTTATTGCAAGGATAATTCAGAAAACAGACAGAAAATACTACTTTTTTGCTTTATTTAATCTAAATAACAAAAAGTAAAAGGAGGGTACAGTGAGTTGTGCTCTCTAAGTTCATCCACCTTATGCTCATCAAAAGGAAACCACTAACAAGGTTGATCAAGTCTTGTTAACAAACTCATTCCGAATCGCATGAAATCGGAGAATTTTTGAATAGCACTAGGTTACCACAACAGGGATATGCACGTCCCCAACAATAAGAATATCATATTTCTTCTTGACAGTAGGAAGAGGAAATTCAAAACCTCCAATAGTAATCGTTGGAATTTTTCTAATAGAATTGATATTGTGGACTTGAGGTTGTTTCCTCGGAAGTGTACCGTATGCTCATTACCATTAACATGAAAAGTGACATTGCCTTTGTTGCAATCAATAACAGCCCCTGCAGTATTCAAAAAGGGTCTACCATGGATAATCGACATACTATCATCCTCGGAAATATCAAGAATAACAAAGTCTGTTAAAATAGTAACATTTGCAACCACAACAGGTACATCCTCACAAATACCGACAGGTATAGCAATTGATTTATCGGCAATTTGCAGAGATATTTCAGTAGGTGTCAACTTATTCAAATCAAGTCTACGGTATAAAGATAGACGCATAGCACTAACACCGGCTCCATGATCACATAAAGCAGTTTTAACATAGTTTCTTTTAATTGAGCATGGTATAGTTGGTACTCCTGGATCTCCAAGTTTCTTTGGTATTCCACCCTTAAAAGTATAATTAGCAAGCATGGTGGAAATTTCAGCTTCCGATATCTTTCTCTTATTTGTAACATTCTTACATATACTTAGCATAAGGATTCATTTTAAGAATATCAGTCAAACGCATACGCAAAAAGATAGGTCTAATCATTTCAGCAAAGCGCTCAAAATCCTCATCATCCTTTTTCTTGTATGGTTTGGGAGGAAAAGGCATGGGTTTCTGAACCCATGGTTCTCTTTCTTTACCATGCTTACTAGCAACAAAGTCTCATTTATCATAATGTTGATTCTTTGATTGTGGGTTATCAAGATCAAAGAAGGTTCAATCTCTACATCATTGTTATTTCTAGGTTGAGCATCAACATGAACATCATCATTAACATTATCACTAGGTTCATGTTCATTACCAGATTGTGTCTCAGCATCAGAAATAGAAATATCATTGGGATTCTCAGGTGTGTCAATAACAGGTTCACTATAAGCATGCAAAGTCCTATCATTTTTCTTTTTCTTCTTCTTAGAAGAACTAGGTGCATCAACATTAGTTCTCTGAGAATCTTGCTCAATTCTCTTAGGGTGGCCCTTAGGATACATAGGTTCCTGAGTCATTTTACCCCCTCTAGTCATAACTCTAACAGCATTATCATTTTTCTTATTATTTAATTCATTGAGCAAATCATTCTGAGCTTTAAGCACTTGTTCTACTTGAGTGGTAACCATAGAAGCATGTTTACTAATAAGTTTAAGTTCACCTTTAACTCTAGACATATAATCACTCAAGTGTCCAATCATATAAGCATTACGTTTCAATTTTCTACCAACATAAGCATTTAAGTTTTCTTGTTTAACAATAAAGTTATCAAACTAATCTAAGCATTGGCTAGAAGACTTATAACAAGGAATATCACCTTCATCAAATCTATAGAGACAATTTACCTTTACTACCTGTGTCGGGTTATCAAGACCATGTATTTCTTCGATAGGTGGTAAATTCTTGACATCTTCAGCTTTAGTACCCTTTTCTTTCATAGATTTCTTTGCCTCTTGCATATCTTCGATACTGAGAAATAGAATACCCCTTTTCTTCGGAGTTGGCTTAGGAATTGGTTCAGGAAGTGTCCAATTATTATCATTACTCGACATATTATTCAATAGCAATTCAGCTTGATCAACAGTTCTTTCCCTGAAAACACAACCAGCACAACTATCCAGGTGGTCTCTGGAAGCATCGGTTAGTACATTTTAAAAGATATCAATTATTTCATTTTTCTTGAGAGGATGATCAGGCAAAGTATTAAGTAATCGGAGAAGCCTCCCCCAAGCTTGTGGGAGACTCTCTTCTTCAATTTGCACAAAATTATATATTTCCCTTGAGGCACCTTGTTTCTTATGAGCGGGGAAATATTTAGCAAAGAAGTAATAAATCATATCCTGGGGACTACGCACACAACCAGGATCAAGAGAATTAAACCATGTTTTAGCATCACCATTTAATGAGAACGGAAATAACTTAAGGATATAATAGTAACGAATTTTTTCGCCATGAGTGAATAGGGTGGCTATATCATTTAATTTAATAAGATGTGCCACAACAGTTTCAGATTCATAGCCATAAAAAGGATCAGATTCAACCAAAGTAATTAACTCAGGGTCGACAGAGAAATCATAATCCTTATCAGAAATACAGATAGGTGAAGTAGCAAAAGCAGGGTCATATTTCATTCTAGCATTCAAAGACTTTTCTTTCAGCTTAGCTAATAGTTTCTTATGATCATATCTATCTTTGCAACCAAAAAAGTCTCTAGCATTTTCTTCATCCATAACATAACCCTCAGGTACATCAGGCAATTCATATCTAGGGGGAGAATCTTCATCACCACTTTCATCAATATTATAACTTTTCAATAATTTCATTCTCTCTAACCCTATCTAGTTGTTCATCAAGAAATTCACCTATGGGCACAGTATTATCAAGCATAGAAGTAATTTCATCATAAGTATCACGCAAAGCAGAAGTGGCATCATCAATAACATGCGACATATCCGAATCAATAGCAGGAGTAGGTTTAGGTGTCGCAAGTTTACTCAAAACAGAAGGTGAATCAAGTGCAGAGCTAGATGGCAGTTCCTTACCTCCCCTCGTAGTTGAGGGATAAATCTTGGTATTTTCATCTTTCAAGTTCCTCATAGTGATCAGCAGATATAAATCCCAAATGACTTAAAGAATACAGCTATGCTCCCCGGCAACGGCGCCAGAAAATAGTCTTGATAGCCCACAAGTATAGGGGATTGCAACAGTTTTCGAGGGTAGAGTATTCAACCCAAATTTATTGATTCGACACAAGGGGAGCCAAAGAATATTCTCAAGTCTTCGCAGTTGAGTTGTCAATTCAACCACACCTGGAAAACTTAATATTTGTAGCAAAGTATTTAGTAGCAAAGTAGTATGGAAGTAACTGTAATGGTGGAAAGGTAACAGTTAGCAGGTTTGTAGTAATTGTAACAGTGGCAACGGAAAAGTAGCTAATCAAAGATCAATATGTGAAAAGCTCGTAGGCATTGGATCAATGATGGATAATTATGTCGGATGCGATTCCTCATGCAACAGTTATAACATAGGGTGACACAGAACTATCTCTAGTTCATCAATGTAATGTAGGCATGTATTCCGAATATAGTCATACGTGCTTATGGAAAAGAACTTGCATGACATCTTTTGTCCTACCCTCCCGTGGCAGCGGGGTCCTATTGGAAACTAAGGGATATTAAGGCCTCCTTTAATAGAGTACCGGACCAAAGCATTAACACTTCGTGAATACATGAACTCCTCAAACTACGGTCATCACCGGGTGTGGTCCCGATTATTGACACTTCGGGGTTACCGAATCATAACACAGAGTAGGTGACAATTGACTTGCAAGATAGGATCAAGAACTCACATATATTCATGAAAACATAATAGGTTCAGATCTGAAATCATGGCACTCGGGACAAGCATTAAGCATAGAAAAGTCATAGCAACATCAATCTCAGAACATAATGGATACTAGGGATCAAACCCTAACAAAACTAACTTGATTACATGGTAAATCTCATCCAACCCATCACCGTCCAGCAAGCCTACAATGGAATTACTCACGCACGGCGGTGGGCATCATGAAATTGGTGATGGAGGAAGGTTGATGATGACGACGGCGACGGATTTCCCACTCCGGAGCCCCGAACGGACTCCAGATTAGCTCTCCCGAGAGAGATGAGGGCTTGGCGGCGGCTCCGTATTGTAAAACGTGATGAATCCTTCTCTTTGATTTTTTTCTCCCCGGACATGAATATTTAGAGTTGGAGTTGAGGTCGGTGGAGCCTCAAGGGGCCCACGAGGAAGGGGGCGCGCCCCAGGGGGGTGGGCGCACCCTCCACCCTCGTGGACAGGGTGTGGGCCCCCTGGTTTTGATTCTTTCGCCAGTATTTTTTATATATTCCAAAAATATTCTCCGTGAAGTTTCAGGTCATTCCGAGAACTTTTATTTCTGCACAAAAAATAACACCATGGCAATTCTGCTAAAAACAACGGCAGTCCGGGTTAGTTCCATTCAAATCATGCAAGTTAGAGTCCAAAACAAGGGCAAAAGTGTTTTGAAAAGTAGATACGTTGGAGACGTACCAGTCCTTGCTGCCGCAGATCTTGTATTGGCCCTGGATGTCGACAAGATTCTGGCAGGCGATGCCCGAATTCTTGAGCACCTTTACATCATTGGTCATGTCCACCATAGCGAACATGTAATGGGGGTTGTTGACAAACCTGGCGAAACGCTCACAAGGCCTTGTGACCAGGCAGTAGTGGTAGACGAGGACGTGCTTGCGCATGCACATCTGGGCGACGGCGACCTTGGGACGAGACCCATCACGAGCGCAAGTGTACTCGAGGCCAAACCCGGCCACCTTGTACTTCTCCTCGGCAAGCAACAGCTCCATGATGTGGATGGAGTACTCCACCCAGATCGGGTTGTTGGTGTACACCACTGAGAGGTCTGTGAACCTTTTGTGGGTGTCCATCACGGCATGCATGGTGCACTGCTGCTCATCGTAAGCAGCCACTCGTAGCGCCATTGGAGCCACGCAGGGTACCCTCTAAGAATTTGTCGTGGTGGGTGTGCTTCTTACAATGGTGGGGCGCGATCGAAAGTTTGAAGAGACACAAGGGTTAAATGGTCGTTGTAATAAATGGGGGCCGGTCGGCGTGTAATCGTCACGTCTTGTCACGGCGTTCATAGAGGAGAATTCCAGTGCACGCTTGACAACACAGCATCGGACGTGTTTCGTTTGACCACGCGTGGGATCGAAGAGGTGTTATCTCTGCTAGACTATGTCAATATTTCCCGAAAGAGGAAGGGATGATGCAGCACAGCGACGGTATGTATTTCCCTAAGTGATGAGACCAAGGTTATCGAACCAATAGGAGAACCAAGCAACACTACGTAAACAACACCTGCACACAAATAACAAATACTCGCAACCCGGCGTGTTAGAGGGGTTGTCAATCCCTTTCGGGTAACGGAACGTGAGAAAGTTGTAATAATTTGATAGGTAGATCTCGCGGGAACGCGAGATAAAATAAATTGCAGCAAGGTATTTTTGTATTTTTGGTTTAACAGATCTGAAAATAAAAGCAAACAAAATAGATCGCAAAGGAAAATATATTAAAGAAGAGACCCGGGGGCCGTAGATATCACTAGTGGCTTCTCTCGAGAAAAATAGCAAACGGTGGGTAAACGAATAATTATTGGAAAATTGATAGAACTTCAAATAATCATGACGATATCCAGGCAATGATCATTATATAGGCATCACGTCAAAGATTAGTAGACTGACTCCTGCTTGCATCTACTACTATTACTCCACACATAGACCGCTATCCGGCATGCATCTAGTGTATTAAGTAGAAATAGACCCCATCTTGTTATCCTTAATAGCAACGATACATACGTGTCGGTTCCCCTTCTGTCACTGGGATCAAGCATCGTAAGATTGAACCCATCACAAAGCACCTCTTCCCATTGCAAGATAAATAGATCAAGTTGGCCAAACAAAACCCAGATATCAGAGAAGAAATACGAGGCTATAAGCAATCATGCATATAAGAGATCAAAGAAGACTCAAATAACTTTCAATAGGTTAGTACCAAAAAATGATATAAAATGACTATAAAATGATTGTAAAACATCCAAGAATGATAATATAACAGCATGGAACAATAAAAAATTATAGATACGTTGGAGACGTATCAGCATCCCCAAGCTTAATTCCTGCTCGTCCTCGAGTAGGTAAATGATAAAAAACGGAACTTTTGATGTGGAATGCTACCTAACATGTCATCTTATATTATTTTCTTTGTAGCATGGACATTTGGACTTTTATATGGTTCAAAGCAATAGTCTATTTTTGACATGAGGACTTAAATACTCAATCATACCAACAAGCAACCATGTCTTTCGAAATATCAACTCTAAAATAAGTTATCCCTAGCCCATCATGCTCAATCATTGATCCATTCATGAAACACACTCTCATATTAGCTACACCCAATGCTCAAGTACGATCATAGTGCCCCCTAGTTGGTGCTTTATAAGAGAAGATGGAGACTCAAATTAAAAATAAAAATTGCATAAAGTAAAAGAAAGGCCCTTCACAGAGGGAAGTAGGGATTCATAGAGGTGCCTGAGCTCAAAGAGAAAATTGAGAGATAAAAACATTTTGAGAGGCATACTTTTCCCACCAACGAAAATGACTTAGAGCTCCCAACACTTTCCATGCTAGATATATCATAGGCCGTTCCCAAACAGAAAATAAAATTTATTCCTTTTTCCACCATACTTTCACTTTCCATGGCAGCCATATCCATGGGTGCCTTCCATACCAACACTTCCCAAGGAATTTATTATTTGACAACATAAAGTAAATTCATTTTCTCATTTCGGGGCTGGGCGTCCCTAATACCTTTGCCTTACTCTCATGCAATGACAAGTGAATAAACACTCATCATGAGAATAACACATCAAGCATGGAAAATATTGGCCACCCCTCGCCGCCTCGCGAGCTGTACGAGCACACAAAAGAGAAATTTATTTGAAAATTAGAGATGGCACATACAAATTTGCTTAGAACAGTAAAAGAATACCACATATAGGTAGGTATGGTGGACTCGTGTCGGTAAATTGGTTTAAAGGAATTTGGATGCACAAGTAGTGATCTTACTTAGTGCAAAATGATGGCTAACAAAAGATTGAGAAGAGACCAACCAAGAAACGAATAATCTCATAAGCGAGCATTGAGCATAATTAACACTAAATAATGCACCACAAGTAGGATGCAATTACATTGCACAATGAATTCCGTGCTTGCATAGCGAATCACAAACCTTAACACCAATATTCTTACTAAAGCATAATTACTCATCAACATGACTCACATATCACATCACCATATCTCAAAACTATTACAAGTAATCAAGTTTATTTTGTCCAATGATCTTCATGAAAGTTTTTATTATATCCTTCTTGGATATCTATCACTTTGGAACTAATTTTTCATGTGTTGCTTTTGATAAGCTCAAACAAATATTAGTGAAAATCATGAGCATAAGTTTTCTTTCTTTCAAATTAATTTAAGTGAAGCAAGAGAGCATTTATTGAAATTTTTACTAACTCTCAAATAGATCTAAGTGAAGCAAGAGAGCATTTCTTCAAAAATACTAAAGCACACCGTGCTCAAAAAGATATAAGTGAACCACTAGAGCAATTACAAAGCTCATAAAGATTTAAGTGAAGCATAGAGAGCAATTCTAACAAGTCATGGCATAATTTTGGCTCTCTCAAACAAGTATGTCCAGCAAGGATTCAAGACTTAAAACAAAAAGCAAAACAAGCAAAGACTCAAATCATACAAGACGCTCCAAGAAAAACTCATAGTATGTGACGAATAAAAATATAGCTTTGAGTAAAATACCGATGGTCGTTAGAAGAAAGAGGGGATGCCACTCGCGGGCATCCCTAATCTTAGTTGATTGCTTCTCTTGGGATAATAGCATGGGATGCCATGGGCATCCCCAAGCTTAGTCTCTTCTTACTCCTTATTCCTTCATCCATCATAACATCAACCAAAACTTGAAAACTTCAATCACACAAAACTCAAAAAAACCTTCGTGAGATCCGTTAGTATAAGAAAACAAATCACTACTATAAGTATTGTTGCAAACCATTCATATTTTAATCTTGCATTATATCTACTATATTCCAACTTTTCTATGGAAAAAACTCTTCAAAGAAAACCATAGAATCATCAAAACAAGCACACAACGCAAAGAAAACAGAATCTGTCAAAAACAGAACAATCTGTAGCAATCTGGATAGTTCGGATACTTACGTAACTCCAAAAATTATAAAATATTAGGACAACCTGAGCAATTTGTATATCAATCTACTATAAAAAATTCAGAATTTTTCGTTGCTTCTTTGATTTTTTTAAATTGTAACTCCGGACACAAAAGTTTCTGTTTTTCAGCAAGATCAAACAACTATCACCCAAGAAGATCCTAAAGGATTTACTTGGCACAAACACAAATTAAAACACAAAAAACACAATCATAACAGTAGCATAATTGTGCAAACACTCAAGAACAGAAAGCAAAAGATAAAAATAAATTTTATTCATTGGGGTGCCTCCCAACAAGCGCTATTGTTTCACGCCCCTAGCTAGGCATAAAGCATGGATCTAAGTTTTGTCATCCGTAGTTTTGGCTACTTTTGTAAGTGCTTTCTCAAACTCGGGAGGCTCTTTGCGCTTCCCTAAATTCTCAGGAAAAGAAACCATATTTAGATCTAAAATGTCCAATTCCTTATAGCAGAGAGTAATCAAGGTATTCATGCGATTGATACTACCATTAAGATGTTTGAGGGGTTCATTATATTTTTGCAATTCAACAATATGTTTATGCAAATCACCAAGTTTGGCCAACATTTGAACTCCCTCTGGGGTGAAAGAAAACCCCTTCTTTTGAGGTGGAACCCCCAGAATTCCTTCTAAAATTTCATAGGCAGCATTAGCATCAAGCTCAATAAAATTCCCTTTAGGGAAAAAATCTAAGAGTTGTATATGATGCAAAGCCAATCCTATGTAAAAATTACGAAGCAAGATCTTTGCGTCTCCCTTTAAATTGCAAACACGATAAGATTCCATAAGCCTATACCAAGCATCTTTCAAATTTTATCCTTGTCGTTGCTTGAAGTATAAAACTTCAAAATCTGGTGACAAAGGAGGAGTAGAATCGCTAGCCATTATGACTAGAAAGCAGGAACACGGATAGATCCGGCAAGACAATGGCGAACGAAAAAGAAGGTGAATAAAACGGCAAATTTTTGTGAAGTGGGGTAGAGGAAAAAAAGAGGCAAATGGAAAATAATGTAAATTGTGAGGAGATGAGATTTGTGATTAGGAACCTGGTAGATGTTGATGATGTCTCCCCGGCAACGGCGCCAGAAATTCCTTTCGATGTCTGCTAGACTACGTCGGTATTTCCCCAAAGAGGAAGGGATGATGCAGCACAGCGACGGTAGGTATTTCCCTCAGTGATGAGACCAAGGTTATCGAACCAGTAGGAGAACCAAGCAATGCTAGTAAATAGCACCTACACACAAATAACAAATACTCGCAACCCGTGTTAAAGGGGTTGTCAATCCCTTTCGGGTAACGGCGCCAGAAATTGGCTAGCGGGCGTGAGAAAGTTGTAATAATTTCATATATAGATCTCGCGGGAATGCGAGATAAAATAAATTGCAGCCAGTTATTTTCGTATTTTTGGTTTAATAGATCTGAAAATAAAAGCAAATGAAATAGATCGCAAAGGCAAATATATTAAAGAAGAGACCCGGGGGTCGTAGATTTGACTAGTGGCTTCTCTCGAGAAAAATAGAAAATAGTGGGTAAACGAATTACTATTGGACAATTGATAGAACTTCAAATAATCATGACGATATCCAAGCAATGATCATTATATAGGCATCATGTCCAAGATTAGTAGACCGACTCCTGCCTGCATCTACTACTATTACTCCACACATCGACCGCTATCAAGCATGCATCTAGTGTATTAAGTTGATGGAGAAACGGATTAATGCAATAAGAACGATGACATGATGTAGACAAGATCTATTTATGTAGAAATAGACCCCATCTTGTTATCCTTAATAGCAACGATACATACGTGTCGGTTCCCCTTCTATCACTGGGATCAAGCACCGTAAGATCAAACCCATCACAAAGCACCTCTTCCCATTGCAAGATAAATAGATCAAGTTGGCCAAACAAAACCCAAATATCGGAGAAGAAATATGAGGCTATAAGCAATCATGCATATAAGAGATAAAATAAGACTCAAATAACTTCCATGGATAAAAAGAAAGATCTGATCACTCAAAGTTCTTCTGATCCCAACAAACACACCGGAAAAAGAGGTACATCATATGGATCTCCAAGAGACCATTGTATTGAGAATCAAAAGAGAGGGAGAGAGGAAGCCATCTAGCTACTAACTACGGACCGGTAGGTCTACAAAGAACTACGCACGCATCATCGGAGAGGCACCAATGGACATGATGAACCCCTCCGTGAAGGTATCTAGATTGGATCTGGTGGTTCTGGAATTGGCGGCTCCTGGAATTTATTTTCTTCGACTCCCCTAGGGTTTCTGGAATATTGGGGTATTTATAGAGTAAAGAGGCAGTCTGAGGGGCACCCACGGTGGGCACAACCCATCACAATGCCCTCGTGGGTTGTGCTCCACTCGGAGCAGCCCCAGGTGCTTCTTCGGCCCACTAGATGTCTTCTGGTCCATAAAAAATCCACAAAAAAGTTTCGCTGCATTTGGACTCCGTTGGGTATTGATTTCCTGCGATGTAAAAAACATGCAAAAAACAGCAACTGGCACTTGGCACCATGTCAATAGGTTAGTACCAAAAAATGATATAAAATGATTATAAAACATACAAGAAGGATAATATAACAGCATGGAACAATAAAAAATGATAGAGACGTTGGAGACGTATCAAGGCGCCAAATGTATCGTCGGTGAGCCTATTCCCGCGCTACCGCGCAAGCTTCCCGCCCGGCTAGTTTGGCCACGCTTCGGCTAGAAGAGGGACTAATCATGGGCGTTTATTGGCAAAAGGCTTTGTAAAAACGAAGTGTGTGGAATGACTTCGGTCATAAGGTTACCCGTGGGAGATGAGGTCAAAGGTACACAGTAGGGTGATGATGGACACTCGAGTGCGATAATTAATTCTGCGCTCTACAGGGCACACCGTTGAAGAAACCAGATGTGTGCAATAGTGTCGAAGATCGCAGTCGAGTTAGCTATACAGATCGTTTGCTGTGAGACCGACAAGGTAAACAGATTCGAGAATGGATAATAAAATCTAAGACCATTGCATATTAAGGTCAAAATAGTGCTACCAATATATGAGTCTCATACGATGTCATTTCAACAATTGTACCACAAAAGCTCGAAATATTACAAGGTTCAAATTCCAGAGTTATATGGATCAAATTCGAAGATTACAAGGTTCAAACTGATATTAGAAATGAAATTCAGCTCATCAGCTGCAAACGCTCACGCTGATCCGATGAACATGGATATCAGAGAGGTTCAAACTAATATTACCACTTCTAAGTCTGGTTTCGAAACCTCATAATTTTTTCAAAGGGTTCCGCCACTGAGAAGTCATGTATGGGGTTGACACGATGACTTCCGATTACTCTGTCATCTGAAGTTACAAAATGAAATTCAGCATTTTCAGAGCCTATTCCATTCTGCGGCAGGCGCCAGCGCTGATCAACAAACCATTCATTTTTGTGAAATAAACGAAGGGAAAACCTCATTACCTTCAGCACCCTTGCTCTGACAACAAAGAATCTGGCGAATATAATCTCCGGTAAGGTCCCTCGGTAGGAGTTCAAAGTAATTTCGAAAAGATGCAGATCTAGGCATTCGACGTGATTGTTATATTGTATCACATTATCCACCACTGGGCCTAATCTTATCTGCAAAGGAAGAAAACATGTTAGTGCCTACATGCAGTTTTGAACACTACTACATGCCTATTTGGATTGTAGGATTTGTAAAATGCACTAACTTGCCATCTTTGATCTGACATGATTAACATGGGCATTTGATTACAATCTAGAAAAATGTAGCCTTCTTCACAAGAGGTTGGAGTGGATGAAAGGTTCATTAAGAAAAGTAATACAGATGAATCCAAAGGAGAAATGCTTATAGATTGTAACCATATGAATCAAGCAACCAATATGGAGGGGACATGTATGTACTAAAATCCTCCAAAAGAGTCCTTCAGAAATCGTAGTACATTGTCATTGTAAACTTGGAAAAAGGTGTCACAAATTGAACTCACTTATGGTTAACATTTAACAGGAAAGGAACATCACCTTGATATATAGCTTCTCCAGGCACGGAAAGCATCTCAGGAAACTGACAACTTGCTCCAGGTTGGGCCAATAGATTCTAGTGACAAGACCTTCACTGTGCACAGTTTTGGGGTCGAGCTTGTCGGAATCATTTTCTGTATGACAGACGAACAAACATCTTCAAAATTAGAAATAATTTTAATTTGTAGAAGGAGAGGTAGAAGGCGGTTGTTGTACCTGAACGGTTGTGGATCCAATAACAAGTTCGGAGTATTTGTCAGACGAGTAGCCCACCACTGTCAATTTGGGCGCAGAAATGACATTGATTCTTGTTGGACCTTCTTGATCAACTACAAGTAATCTCTCAAGTGCAGGTGTGTCCTCAATGACCATACCGTGGTACACATCTTGTGATGTCTTCCTGCCGCACCAGCAACACACATAAAAAGTCCGGAGAGTCATGGAGGTGATGTGGAAGCTAATGAACCCATTGATCGCCTAAAGACGAAGGTACTCGAGTGCAGTACAGCCACGAAGAAGGCGCTCGATGTCACCATTTGGGAGGCAGACGACGACGAGCTCGAGGTGCTTCAGTCATGGTAGAATAAGAGCGGACTCGTCATTAAGGGGGGGAATGGCAGTTCCTGAACTTGGCGACGTGCAGCGTGGGCGCGAGGCGGAGTCATATGCCCGTCATCAAAAGTGAGCTCCTTGAGCTGATCTAGGGTAGGGGGATCGGAACCAGTCGTCAAGCTTGGCTCGGTCCTTGTTGTTGGAATGGAACTTGCCCATTCTAAGGCCTCTGGTTGGGCCAAGGTGACTGCCGAGGATCTTGGAGAACCCATCCAAGCTTTTGCGATAGCCATGGCAGAGCTCGTGGGTGTCAATGAGGTCGAGAGGGGTGGAGTTCCATAGGGGGCGCCACCATCGGGAAAGGATGGTTGTCCGCGCCCCATATTTGATTGGGAGGAGGGAGATGATGACTCTCAACATATCATTGGGGAGGCAGCTGATGATGTCTAGGCCTGCTGGAGTCGCTTGTGGTTCTTGCTCGCCCCGCCTACGCTTGTTGGCAGCCCCGTTCTCCACCTCTGGAGTCTCCTTGTCAGTGGTGCTTTCTGATAGAAGTGGGAGTATAGGGAATATTTAGTTAAAACAGGGCAATAGAAAAGCGTATTGGTAACTAGAAGTTATTAGGTAGGAATATAGTAAGAAAAGGGAATAACAATTGGTTGCTTAAATACTACGCAATTCATTTTATATTGATGGGTAAGTCAACATGCAGATACTTGAAAAGAAAACTTACTTTGAACAAAGTCTGGACGGATGATATCGTCGGGGAATTAGCATATATTTCATGACCAGGCTCTTTTATGTGCAGTGCAATTTTAGTGCCAACTTTCAGTACGTAAAACTTAGTAATTTATTTCCAAAGGCCAGTGCCAAAATACGAGTCACCATGTTCATCAAGTCTTACAGTAGCAACGATTGTAAATCCATGGTTTGTGTTCAGTATGACATCCCTGCAGTCTTGATTTATGTAAAGGGAACGATTGTGCACTACAGATTCGGTTGCATAGAAAGGGACACGCTGCAGGAAATGGTAGGATTGTTAAAGAAAATATGGTAACATGCAAATATGGGCCCAAATTGAAAGAACTGTACAGTAGTTGAAGTCGAAGGACAAAAAACTATAATTAAATAGATAGCGTAAACATGATGTCATGGAAATATGAGAGTAATCGAAAGAACAATACATCATTAATTTGCCTAATATAGAAAGAAGAGGGAAAAAATCCCCTTTGACGTATATGGTGCATGTGGCACCTTTTATCGAAATGTAGCAATATTTAGAATATGTTCAGGAAAGTAGGCCATGCCAACGGATTTAGGGTGAGATTGAACATCCCGCGCGTATCCTGAAGTCATCTGGTACGGTGAGATGGAATGTCTGGCGGAGGCCGCGCAGTCCTGATGTGTCCGTGAACTGTACACTCTATGAATGAAAGAAAACCCTCAAATCAGCTCGAATAAAAATGAATTCACGGCAATTTCGGCCGGGTGATTAAAGGAGGCAGATGAACTGGGGTAAGAGAAGAGATAATATCTCATTAAATTAGTTACCTTGTTGTCCATGAGAAAGAACCCTCAGTACGGCAGATTCCTCAACCGAGCAGAGCTAGGTCGAGCGCGAGCAGCGTCGAGAAAGTCGATGGCGATAGGCGGCGGCAAGCGGAAGTGGCGAAATGCGGTGGGGTTTGCTGGCAGCCTGGTGGGAGCGGTAGGCGTCGAGCTAAGTGGTTACTGCCGCGATAGGCGGTGGCATGCATAGACGCGGAGGAGCTTGTGCAGGTGTGAATGGGCACCGGAGGGGGTGGCGGGCGGGGTGAGGGTTTTTGTGACGTGGGGACGGTGAGGGTTTTCTTTTTCCTTTTCTGAATTAGGTGGTGAGGGTTTTCTGTCCCACAAAGAATTTCGGATGCAACGGTTTGCTAGAGCCAACCATGTGTGATTGATGTAACAGGCAAAATGAAAGTCATTGCACATGGTTCCAATTTTGGGAACCGTGTGTGATTGGCGCACTACCTCTGTCCTGGTTTATTGGTCCCCTTTGTAATTTGTACCAAATTTTGACCAAATATTTAACTAAGAAATGTTTATGAATGTCATCAAAAATTATATCATTGAACACTATGCTAAATTACGCATCCAACGATATAATTTTTGCTGGCATGCACTAACATTTTGTCAGTTAAATCTTTGGTCAAAATTTAACACGACCAATAAAACCAGGACGGAGGTAGATTACATCAACTGAATTGATTGCATCCATATCCCATAGTTAGACATAAGTAAACACAGATTAAACATACTCAAACATAGATAATAAGCGTACACGTACACAAGCATAGTTCAACCATCATTAAGCATACTCAAGCGTACATAGTTCGATCCCACATCTCATCTCACATGCCGGCATAATCCTGAAGCTTCTCCAGGTAATCGGCGTACGCGTCGTGCTCCACCCTGCGAGAATACTTTTGCTTGAAGGAGCCAACAGCCCGTCCTCTTGCATGTGCCAGAACACTTTGATACGTGTCATGAAGATTGTGGTTGCAAAATAGGCATCGATAGCTACCGTTTCGGGTCCTAATACGCCTGTTATGCATTCCCGCATAAAGCTCCCTCAGGATTTGCCTCTTGTACATCCTCTGGCCATCTTCATCCTCGCTGTCCACATCGTCAGACAACACCTATACAGATAGTAAAACAAATTTTGCATCAAATCAATGATTACATGCCGTGAAGTAGGATTAGGAATTTATGGCTATTTATTTATACATATCCAGAGATTATGGTTCGATTTTTTAGCATGGTCGTCTATGTACAGACCTATCTTGAAGAAAATAATGGCACAAACATATGTAGGTCATTTAAAATCAATTTTCAAGTCCTTGCTAGGAATTATTAGCATGAACACTAACCCCTAGTCGGATTACTAGCAGAAATCATTTGGACAGATGAAACAACTAATCACTTATCACTTGTACCATTCAAACAATCAATACAGTACACGGATCTAAAGAAACTTACTCAGATTTTATGGATTGGGAGAACATAATCATAAGATTTTTATTCCAAAAAGGGGGACACAGTAGTAACCAGAGAAACCCTAGGATCTATTTGACACATAAATGGGTATAGATGACTAACTAGTTGTCTGTAGTCGTCGGAGTCGTCGTCGGAGTGGTCGTCGGAGTCATCGTCGGGGTAGTCACCTGAGTCGTCACCAGAGTCGGTGTGGAACTCCGCCTCCGACTGTGTAAGCTCGACGCCGTCGACGATGTCAGGGAGCAGCGATAACTTGCTGGCGGTGACGGCTGATGGCAGCTGGAACTACGTCGGTATTTCCCCGGAGAGGGAGGGATGATGTAGCACAGCGACGGTAGGTATTTCCCTCAGTTATGAAACCAAGGTATCGAACCAATAGGAGAACCAAGAAACACAACGTAAACAACACCTGCATACAAACAACAACACGTCGCAAACCGACGAGTAAAAGGGGTTGTCAATCCCTTCCGGGGTACGGCGCCTCAAGATAGGAAAGCAGACGTGAGGTAAATTGTAGTAGATTGATAGATCGAACACCAAATAAAAAATAAAGATAAAACGCAGCAAGGTATTTTCGTATTTTTTGGTTTAATAGATCTGAATAAAAATGCAAAGGAAAAGTAGATCGCAAGGCAAATATATGAGAAAGAAGACCCGGGGGTTGTAGGTTTCACTAGTGGCTTCTCTCGAGAAAAATAGCGAACGGTGGGTAAACAAATTACTATTGGGAAATTGATAGAACTCCAAATAATTATGACAACATCCAGGCAATGATCATTACATAGGCATCACGTCCAAGATTAGTAGACCGACTCCTGCCTGCATCTACTACTATTACTCCACACATTGACCGCTATCCAGCATGCATCTAGTGTATTAAGTTCATGGAAAAACGGAGTAATGCAATAAGAAAGATGACATGACGTAGACAAGATCCGTTTATCTATATGGCGGTAGATATAGATCCCATCTTTTTATCCTTAGTAGCATCCTCAAGCTTAACTCCTACTCGTCCTCGAGTAGGTAAGTGATAAAAACAGAATTATTGATGTGGAGTGATGTTCATCATGTCATATCATATTATTTTCTTTATAGCATGGGCATTTGGACTTTTGATTCAAAGCAATAGTCTAGTTTTGACATAATAATTTAGATACTCAAGCATATCAACAATCAACCATGTCTTTCAAAATATCAACGCTAAAGTAAGTTATCCCTAGCCCATCATGCTCAAACATTGATCCATTCATGAAACACACTCAAATATTAACTACACCCAATACTTGAGCACGATCATATTGCCTCCTAGTTGGTGCTTTTTATGAGAGAATATGGAGACTCAAATTTCAAAATAAAATTTGCATAAAGTAAAAGAAAGGTAGTTCGCGGAGGGAAGTAGGGATTTGTAGAGGTGCCAGAGCTCAAAGCGAAAATTTAGAGATAAAAACAGTTTGGGAGGTGTATCCATCACACCAACTAAAATTAATTAGAGTTCCCAACACTTTCCATGCTAGATATGCCATAGGTGGTTCCCAAACAGAAAATAAAGTTTATTCCTTTTTCCACCATTCTTTCACTTTCCATGGCTAGCTGTATCCACGGGTGCCCTCCATACCAACACTTTCCAAGGAATTTATTATTTGACAACATAAAGTAAATTCATTTTTGCATTTCGGGACAGGGCATCCCTAAGACCTTTGCCTTACTCTCGTGCAATGACAAGTGAATAAACACTCATCTTGAGAATAACACATCTAGCATGGAAAATATTAGCCACCCGTTACCGTTCCGCGAGTGAAACAAACACACAAAAGAGAAGTTTATTTTGAAGATTAGAGATGGCACATGCAAATTTGCTTAGAACGGCAAAAGAGTACCGCATATAGGTAGATATAGTGGACTCATGTGGCAAAACTGGTTTAAAGGATTTTGGATGCACAAGTAGAGGTCATACTTAGTGCAAAATGAAGGATAGCAAAAGATTGGGAAGCGACCAACCAAGAAACGAATAATCTCATAAGCAAGCATTAAGCATAATTAACACTGAATAATGCACCACAAGTAGGATATAATTTTCATTGCATGACTATTGACTTTCGTGCATGCATAGGGAAACACAAATTAACACCAATATTCTTACTAGAGCACAATTACTCATCAACATAACTCACATATCACATCATGATATCTCAATACTATTACTAAGCATCAAGTTTATTTTGTCCAGTGATCTTCATGACATTTTCTTTTACTTTATCCTTCTTGGATATCTATCACTTTGGTACTAATTTTCATGTGTTGCTTTTCATAAGCTCAAACAAATATAAGTGAAGATCATGTGCATAACAAAAAAAATCTCTCAAAATAATTTAAGTGAAGCAAGAGAGAATTTCTTCAAAATTTTGCTAACTCTCAAATAAATTTAAGTGAAGCAAGAGAGCATTTCTTCAAAAATAACAAATCAAACCGTGCTCAAAAAGGTATAACTGAAGCACTAGAGCAAGTCCTAGCTCATAAAAGATTTAAGTGAAGCATAGAGAGCAATTCTAACAAGTCATAATATAAGTTTGGCTCTCTCAAATAGGTGTGTCCAGCAAGGATTGATGACTTCAAACACAAAATAAAACAAGCAAAGACACATATCATACAAGACGCTCCAAGAAAAACACATATCATGTGACGAATAAAAATATAGCCTCGAGTAAAATACCGATAGTTGTTGGAAGAAAGCGGGGATGCCACTCGGGGCATCCCGAAGCTTAGTTGGTTGCTCATTCTTGGATAATAGCTTGGGATGCTGGGGCGTCCCCAAGCTTAGGCTCTTACATCCTTCCTTCATCCATCGTAAGATAACCCAAAACTTGAAAACTTCAATCACACAAAACTCAACAAAACCTTCATGAGATCCGTTAGTGTAAGAAAAATAAATCACTACTATAAGTGTTGTATCAAACCAATTCATGTTTTTTTTTGTATTATATATACTGTATTCCAACTCTATGGCAAAAACTCATCAAATAAAACCATAGAGCCATCAAAATAAGCACACAACACAAAGAAAACAGAATCTGTCAAAACAGAACAGTCTGTAGCAATCTGATTTGTTTGAATATTTCTGGAACTCCAAAAATTCTTAAAAACCAGGAGAACCTAGATAATTTGTATATTGATCTTCTGCAAAACGAATTAACATTTTATCACGTTCTAGTGAATTTTAACAATTATTTTCGTGAGCACAAAGTTTCTGTCTTTTTCAGCAAGATCAAACAACTATCACCCAAGAAGATCCTATTGGTTCTACTTGGCACAAACACTAATTAGAACACAAAAAACACAATCATAACAGTAGCATAATTGTGCTAACACTCTAGAACATAAAGCAAAAAGCAAAAATAAATTTTATTCATTGGGTTGCCTCCCAACAAGCGCTATAGTTTTACGCCCTTAGCTAGGCATAAAGCAAGGATCTAAGTTTTGTCATCTTTGGTTCGAGATTCATAAGATGTCATCATGATTGATTCATAAGTTGGCCTAATTTTTTGTTCTAGGAAAGTGTTCCATCCCTTTCCTGAAAGGAAATTGTAACTTAATATTGCCTTCTTTCATATCAATCACGACACCGATAGTGCGTAAAAACGGTCTACCAAGAATAATTGGACAAGACGGATTAAAATAAATATAAGAACAATAAAATCTATGGGCACATAATTCCTATTTGAAAGAATAAGAACATCATTAATTCTTCCCATAGGCTTTTTAATAGTAGAATCCGCCAAGTGCAAATTCAAAGAACATTCTTCAAGATCGTTAAGACCAAGCACATCACATAAAGATTTCGGAATTGTAGAAACACTAGCACCCAAGTCACACAAATAAAAAAACTCATAATTTTTAATCTTGACTTTGATAGTAGGTTCCCATTCATCATGCAATTTTCTAGGAATTGAAACTTCCAATTCCAACTTTTCTTCCAAAGCTTTCATCATAGCATCAACAATATGTTTAGTAAAAGGTTTATTATGTTCATATGCATGGGGTGAGTTTATCATGGATTGCAACAAAGAAATACAATCAATCACAGAGCAACTATCATAATTAAAGTCTTTTTAATCCAAAAGAGTGGGTACATCACTAGTTAAAGTTTTGACCTCTCCAAACCCACTTTCATCAATTTTCTCAATAAGAATTTCACCCTCTGAAATATTGGGACGCCTTCTACTTAAAGTTGACTCTTCTCCAGTCCCTTTTTCGTCTTTCTTAACTTTACTAAACAAGGAATCAATAGAAGAAACACCAATCATTTTAAGATCTTCATCACTTTTACAAGAATAATCACTAGAAAAATCTTTTTCTAGGAATTCTCTTTTAGCTCTAAGCATAGCAGTTCTTTTCTTACTTTCATCCATAGAAACGTAAAGAGCTTTAATTGATTCATCTACTTTAGGCACAAAAATTTTCATCTTGAGATTTTCCACACCATAAGCAATTCTATCAACACTTCTAGACAAATCATCAATCTTATTCAACTTTTCTTCTATGGAAGTGTTGAAAACTTTTTGTGTATTCATAAATTCTTTAATATTATTCTCAAGATCAGAGGCGTTCCTATTATTATTGTAAGATTTATTTCCATAGGAATTGCCATAATTATTAGAGGAATTACTAGGAAAAGGCCTAGGATTAAAATTTCCTCTATAAGCATTATTGTTGAAATTATTGCAAGAAATAAAATTCACATCTATGGCATAACTATTTTGCTCAATCAAAGTAGACAAAGGCATATCATTAAAATCAATAGGAGCACTTTTACTAGTAACCAATTTCATAAGAGCATCAACTTTATCACTCAAAGAAGAAATTTCTTCAACCGAATTAACCTTTTTACTAGTAGGAGCTCTTTCGGTATGCCATTGTGAATAATTTTCCATGATATTGTCAAGCAATTTAGTGGCTTCACCCAAAGTAATTTCCATAAAAGTACCTCCCGCGGCGGAATCTAAAAGATTACGAGAGACAACATTCAATCCCGCATAAAAAATTTGTATGATCATCCAAAGATTTAACCCATGAGTTGGGCAATTCCTTAGCATCATTTGCATCCTTTCCCTAGATTGTGCAACATGCTCATGTTCAAGTTGCTTGAAAATCATGATATGGGTTCTAAGGGAAATAATTTTTGCGGGAGGAAAATACTTAGTGATAAAAGCATCTTTGCACTTGTTCCAAGAATCGATACTATTGCGAGGCAAAGAAGAGAACCAATTTTTTGCAGAATCACGCAAAGAGAACGGAAATAATTTCATCTTGACCACATCATTGTCCACATCTTTTTTCTTTTGCATATCGCATAATTCCACGAAGGTATGAAGATGGGACATGACATCCTCATCAGGAGTACCGGAAAATTGGTCTTTCATAACAAGATTCAGCAAAGCAGTAATAATATCACAAGTCTCCGCACTAGTGGCGGGAGGAGCAAGCGGAGTGCCAATAAAATCATTGTTGTTGGTATTTGCGAAATCACATAACTTGGTGTTCTCTTGAGTCATGATGACCACACAACAAGATTGCACTCAAAAACAGATCCGGCAAGAAAACGGAGAACGGAAAAAGAGAGGCGAATAAAGCGGAAATTTTTTGTGATGCGGGGAAAAGGAAAACGAGAGGCAAATGGAAAATAATGTAAATTGCAAGGAGATGAGATTTGTGATTTGGAACCTGGTTATCTTGGAGATCCTCCCCGGCAACGTGGCCGGGAGACTATCTTGACTTGATCCTCCCCGGCAACGCCACCAGAAATCCTCCTTGATGGCAGCTGGGACTACGTCGCTATTTCCCCGGAGAGGGAGGGATGATGTAGCACAGCGACGGTAGGTATTTCCCTCAGTTATGAAACCAAGGTATTGAACCAGTAGGAGAACCAAGCAACACAACGTAAACAACACCTGCACACTAACAACAACACCTCGCACCCCGACGAGTTAAAGGGGTTGTCAATCCCTTCCAGGGTACGGCGCCTCAAGATAGGCAATCGGACGTGAGGTAAATTGTAGTATATTGATAGATCGAACGCCAAATAAAATAAATAAAGATAAAACGCAGCAAGGTATTTTTGTATTTTTTGGTTTAATAGATCTGAATAAAAATGCAAAGGAAAAGTAGATCGCTAGGCAAATATATGAGAAAGAAGACCCGGGGCCCGTAAGTTTCACTAGTGGCTTCTCTCGAGAAAAATAGCAAACCTTGGGTAAACAAATTACTGTTGGGCAATTGATAGAACTTCAAATAATTATGACGATATGCAGGCAGGCATCACGTCCAAGATTAGTAGACCGACTCCTGCCTGCATCTACTACTATTACTCCACACATCGACCGCTATCCAGCATGCATCTAGTGTATTAAGTTCATGAAAAAATGGAGTAATGCAATAAGAACGATGACATGATGTAGACAAGATCCGTTTATCTATATGGCAGTAGGTATAGATCCCGTCTTTTTATCCTTAGTAGCAACGATACATACGTGTTGTTTCCCCTTCTGTCACTTGGATCGAGCACCGTAAGATCGAACCCACTACCGGGCACCTCTTCCCATTGCAAGCTAAATAGATCAAGTTAGCCAAACAAAACCCAAATATCAGAGAAGAAATACGAGGATATAAGAGATCATGCATATAAGAGATCAAAGAAACTCAAATAAATTTCATGGATATAAAAAGATATGACTGATGATAAACTCGAAGTTCCTCAGATCCCAACAAACACAACGCAAAAGAGTTACATCATATGGATCTCCAAGAGATCATTGTATTGAGAATTCAGCAAGAGAGAGAGAGAGAGAGAGAGAGAGAGAGAGCGCGAGAGAGAGAGAGCCATCTAGCTACTAACTACGGACCCGAAGGTCTCCAAAGAACTACTCACGCATCATTGGAGAGGCACCAATGGAAGTAGTGAACCCCTTCGTGATGGTGTCTAGATTGGATCTGGTGGTTCTAGACTCTGTGACGGCTGGATGAAAATATTTTGGACGCTTGTTCTAGGGTTTCTGGAATATTGTGGTGTTTATAGAGCAAAGAGGCGGTTCGGGGGGCACCCGAGGTGGGCACAACGCTCCAGGGCGCGCTTGGGCCTCCTGGCGCGTCCTGGTGGGTTGTGCCCCCCTCGGGGCACCCCCCAGGTGCAACCAGGGCCCATTGCCTTCCTTCTGGCCCATAAAAAATCATCATGGAGTTTCGTGGCATTTGGACGTCGTTTGCTGTTGATCTCCTACGATGTAAAAAACATGGAAAAAACAGCAACTGGCACTTGGCACTATGTCAATAGGTTAGTACCAAAATATGATATAAAATGACTACAAAATGATTATAAAACATCCGAGATATATAAGAAAACAGCATGGAACAATAAAAAATTATAGATACGTTGGAGACGTATCAACGGCAACCTCTATCTCCATCTCCACGCCGTGCTCCGGTGCTTCAGCAGCCCCCGACGTCGCCACTCGCTTCGATGGGGCGCTTCGGCGACATCCTCATACGCTAACGGCTTTGAGAACTGAGAGCGACGTCGAGGATGCAAGTGGATAGAGAGGATTGTGTGTATGCAGAGGATGGGGGGTGCGGCCGCTCGGGCGCACCATTAATATGGAGTAGTGGGAGAGAGGCGGGCGGAGGTCAAACCGCTGGCTCGCCTCCCGGTGAGCCTGCGCACCGTACTGCTGGCATGCATACCGTCAATTTGCATAGGTACTCGCACGCCTCCCGATGACACTATGCAACGAGCACGCCTCCGTCAATTCACACACCTCCACGCACGCCTTCTGGTCTGCCTGCATGGCGAACTGCTCGCATGCATCCTGTCAACTCACGCCTGCTCGCACAGCACATGGGTCGCGTGGCGGCACGTATATTGTTTTTCTATTTGGACGATTAATGATGCCGCTTTATTGCTTAACCGAAGCATGGCACATATCCATTGTTGGTCTAACGCTCACGGTTCGAATAAATAATCCATTTGGGATATTGGTTCCTAATTATTAATAATCTCCCGTTTGTAATCAGATAAAGATTACATCAAAACTAGTCTCAAATTTGACCAAAAAAAGTACAATGCCACTTTGTATTGGTGTCCATATGACAACACGATAAGTTTCATGAACTTCAAATAAGTTTTGGATGTACTAGAATTTAAAAATCAAGATTCTCAATGTTTGAAGTTTCTTGCACGGGGAGTAAACATGCACCCAGTGAGACACATGTGTTTTTGGAATCCATTTAGGTGCACTTTCACGTGTGCATGTAGCTCAAATTTGATTTTTGCACATTATACCCGTAGAAAATCAATCAATTAATGGACTAAAACGTCTTAATGATCTCTGTTTTTTTTCGAAATTAAAACGGCCCTCCTTTGGTAACATATGTTCACCGCAGGATAATTTAACATGCATCATAGTTGCGGTGGATTCACGATGTGTGTGTGGGTGTGTGCGTCTGGGGGTGGCGGGTGGCTCGCAGTACACTACAGTTGTGAGCCACCGTGTGGGTTGGCCGTTTTGTTAGGCAGGTGCCACATCAGAGTCGTGAATTCGTTATTTAAAACATTACACAACCCATGCATACATACATGTTTTGGCCACATACAGTTGATGGTTGTCCTACACGACACTCGATACTCGCGTGTGACGCTTTCTGTGGACCCGCTAGGTCATTGTCCATCACTTTAACGAACAGCTGACAGTGAGGTTAATTTGACCAAGGTAGAATCTTTTTTGTTTGTGTTATGGTGGTAAATAGTACACGTCAAAGAGGTGGGAGGGGACTAGCATATATACTATACGTACGCATCTGTGAACAAGTGCACCTCACTCAGTGTCAGGACTTTACGATTTCCGAGGCACGTGCCAGACCAAAGTTGTGAAATTGGCTATTCCAACATCACACACCACCTCTTTGGGTCACATGCATGCAGGTGGTGGTTATCCTAGCTAGGATACTCATGTGTGACGCTTCCATCTGTGGGCCCACAAGGCCATCGCCGATGCATGCATCACTTTGACCTACATTAGGAGAGGTTAATTAATTTCACCATCGAGGAGGATTCTTTTTGGGTTGTATTATGGTAGGAGCATATAGTATGCGTCGAAGAGGGGGAAGGGGACCATCATAAGTAGTACGCTTCATGAACCTAGCTCTTTGTGTGGGGGGTATGGGTTTTGAGGCATGTGGCACATCAAAGTTGTGCATTTTGGGTATCAACATATTTTTGGCCCACATGTAAAGCGATGATGGTTGTCCTCTCGCACCCACTTAAGCGGTTATCAACGATATCGATGGTTTCCATCTGTGGGCCCACTTGGTCCATCACTACTTTTTGCCTGACAATGAGAGAGTTTAATTTGACTTAGGAGGGGATTATATTTTTTTTCTTGTAATACGGTATATATATAGGTCATGCTCTGGGATGACATGATACAGTTTTAGCACACATACATGCATGTGTACGCATGAATCCCTTCCATCGAGTCAAAGTGGGTATTCATGAACCGATCTCGCTCCGTGTGGGGACTGTACGGTTTTTGACGCACGCGCCACATCAATGTTGTGAAATGGTATTCAAACATGCATGCACGCATCACCTCCATACATATGCATGTAGTGGTTGTCTTCGAACGATACACTCCCTCGCGTGGTTATCGGCGACAAGCCTATATATTAGTGGGCCCGCGTGGACATCCATGATCACCTTGACCGACAACAAGATAGGTTACCATGGCGGATTCTTCCTTTGGTTCATGTTATTGTAGTATAGGTCATGGTGAGATTCAGACCTAATTAAGTTTGAGTGCATATACTATGCACGCATGCATGCATGAATCCCCGTTGTTGGTTTGAAGTGTGGTGTAACATAAATATGCATCGTCAACCTAATCCCCACTCAGTGTCGGGATTTCTATTTCGAAATCATGATGCCACATCAAAGTTGTTCCATTGTGTATTCAAAAACACACCTCTCCATACATATGTTTGGGCCACACGCATGAATTAGTTGTCTTCGGGGACTAGCTACATGCGTGATTATTGGTGAGCTAGCCCATCTCCGGGGTGGCATGGACGGCCATCACTATGACCAACAACAAGAGAGAGGTTGTACGACCAAGGGGGAGTATTCTTGGCCCGTTTTATGATCCATCTTGGTGAGATACCTCTCTGGCCCGCCGACTAAAAGTGTGCGTGGGGGGGGACTGCTACTTCGCACTTTCCTAGGTGAACCTCGGTTGGGGGGCATGCATTCATAGCTTAGGATTCCCTTCGTGACGACACGAGGGGGGCTGTTAGCTACTTCGCACTTTGCTAGGTGAACCTCGGTTCATGGGCCATGCATTCATAGCTTAGGATTCCCTTCGTGCCGACACGAGGGGGCAAGCAATATCGTGCGCTTTGCGGGATAGGTGCCACATCGAATTTGCATTTGGTATTTGAACATCAAACCACCCTTTTCATACATAAATTTGGTCCACACGCAAGCGTGTTCGTGTTCTGACCCTCTCCTGAGTCATCTTTCGCCAAATTTATGAACATTAGACAAGTCGGATGACGCAACAGACACAGTTCACTCAAACTAACTGGGTGCCACGTCGGTGCCCCTGTCACGCACACATCCGCACAGTACATTGGGCTCCACGAGGCTTCCCCTCTCAAAATTATCTACCCGCCTGCAGCTTTTTTCTGTTTGACAACACACAGTTATTGTGTTTCGACCGTGTGTGATGTTTCTTGTTCCCAATCCCACCTGAAATATATTCCCGCCTCGAGGGTTTTTCTGTTTCATAACACACGGTTGTTATCTCCGGACTGTGTGTGATGCACCATCATCAAAAAATTTAATATACCTAGCATTTCACTCCCGCATTTGACTCCCGCGTAGTAAAAATTTTAGTACCGCCATTTCCTCAAACACACACCCCCCCCCCCTCCACACACACACACACACACACACACACACACACCAAAACCTCCTCGGGGACGCGCAAACACACACACACACCCTCCCTCACTCGAAACCCTAGCAAGGTCCTCCCCCCCCCGCCTCTACCGACGCAAGGCCTCCATTGTCAACATCTGCCGGTTTGCCCATGCAGCTTACCCACCTATGTCCATACCCAGGCCGCCCTGAGTTTCTTAGATGACGCCTGCCAAATGCCCCCTTTCCCACAGATCTCCATCCCCAGCCCCCACTCCAGAGCGTCGCAGCCTAAGCCCGGCTACGCTTCCCATGGAGCTCGAGGAGCGACTGGTCCAAAAGAGGTGTATCGCGGTCTCTTCACCTGACGTCGCCGAGGAAGCTAACGACCATTACTGGCCGCAGGCACTCAATCAGCAGGCTAGATTATGCGGGTATGTCGCAGATGCCGGCTGCGACATTGAGGTCCTCGATCGCAACGGCCTGAGGCGGGCTATGTCACAGGTTAAGTGGCCCACCCCCAACTCCTCAGGTTCAACCGCCGTCGATCTCATCCATGGCCCCGCCGCTGATCTCCTTTGGCCTGCTGTCAAGAATTTGCCATCCTACATCGCCATCGAGCCCCTTTTGTCATTTCTGAAGGACACGTAATGGGGCGCTGGCTAGGGATCCACAGCTTTCAAGTCAGACCTCATCGACGGCGACCACGAGGAGGGCACCCTCTCTGGCTCTTCCAAGGGGAAAGAGCGCATCTGCTCTTCCAAGGGGAAAGAGCCCGTCTGCGACATCATGGAGGGCACCCTACATCCGTGCTCTTCCAAGGGGAAGGAGCCCATCTGCGACAACATGGAGCGCATCCAGGGTCCGTGCTCTTCTCAAGGGAACAAGCCCATCTGTGACAAGCGAGGAAACCCATGATTAGTTTTGTCGTGACTCTTCACAGGTGCAAACCCATGATTTGTTTTGTCGAGTCCCTTTTCACAATGTGATGCTCTATATGTTCAATTATTGACTGTGCAATTGTCGGGGGTTTGGTGCGACATATGCCAAAGGATGGCTTATCATGATGGGGGCTAGTAAGACGTCGCCGGTGCCAGGAAGCGGGATGAGGTGAAGACATGCACGCCGTGAATCTTACCCAGGTTCGGGGCTCTCCATAGAGATAACACCCCTAGTCCTGCTCTGCGGGGTCTCCGCATGATCACTCAAGCAACAATGGTGGCCACAACCTTGCTCCTTGAGCTGTTTCTCTAGAGGGGGAAGGTGCACAAGTCTAGCCCTAGCTTCCCCTCCCTATGTGGGTGTGTGGGTGAACAAGAGGCTGAACCCTTTGCATGGGTGCCGTGGGGGTTTATATAGGCCTACCCCCCAGGGGTACAATGGTAATCCGACCGGGTGTAGGCCCGAGCCGTCGGTGTCTCTGGTCGTCGGTTTCTCCGCTAGCCGGTGGGGCCCGCTGCCTGCTGGGTCCCGCCATCTGTCCGATACTTGGTCGACAGGCTGTACCCGCCGCTTGTGGGTCCTGCCGACTGCCTGATACTGTAGCGATGCGGCTAATGATGCGTGCTTTGTCGGGGGAGGCGTGGCTACAGTGCCGCCGCCTGGCGGGCGTTCACTGATAGGCATTCCCCATATCATCTGGTTAATGGCGCACGGGTCCCCAGGAGGGGACGGCCGCCTGGTCATCTGCCGGCTCCTACAGAGCCGACTGGCCAGGGAAGGCCGCCTTCTAGTCTTCTCGTTGTCAGGTGGGGCCCGCCGCCCGCGGGACGTACCGACAGCCCGTCGTGGGGGCGCAGTCCCCTATGATAGGGGCGACGTCAGGGTCGGCGTGGCAACAGTGACGCGCCGAACGGAGGAGCCCCGCTTGGTACGGTGTACTGTGGCCCTTGCTATGCCCTAGGCTAGGGGCGGCAAGGCGTGCTGTAGCCACGCCCCGTCTTGTTGTATTTATGAGGGTGCAGATTCTGAGAGTGCTTGGGGCCGCCTGCTGGGAGCCGGCCTCTCCAGAGGCCGCCTGCCAAGAGTCAGCCCATCTTGAGGCCGCCCTCTGGGCTATGCCGCCTTGTAGCAGCCAGCCGCTTGGACCAGCCGGCGGCGAGAAGGCTGCGCTTTGGTCTTGGATTCTTGAGGGCGCAGTCGGCCCCGATGTCTTGAAACGCCATGGGGAGCTGGTGAGGCTACCCGTGGCTAATTACTCCGACAGTAGTCCCCGAAGCTAGTGGGGCGCCGCGGCTGAAAGTGACGTGGGGCTGCAGCAGCTTCCTACCATGAGTATTCTGTTGATCTTGCTTCATCCCACTTTCAGAGCCCCGACTACCAGGAGTCGGACACAACCAGGCGGCCATCTGGTGGTTTTTGAAACGTCGAGGCGGGAACCAAACGGCTTGCTAGCCTAGCCCTAGGCTAGCCGCCAGCTATTTGCGCGCCACGTCACGCCCGCAGGCCAAGGGTCCTGCCAGCGCACGCGCGCGATGGTACGTGGCTGCAGGCCAGGGCCCGCCACTACCGGGCCTCGGGCCGCATGCGGATCCGCTGCGGCCGAGGTAGACAGTTGGGCTTCTGGAGCGCATTTACCCCGTACTTTTTACTGCGCGGTTACTACGGGGACGTGGGGAGGTGGGCGAAGTTAATCCCACAAATCCCACGCCTCGCCCCCTCGGCTTCGCACCCCGGGGCTACAACTAGGGGGAGGAGGGGGCGGCACTAGTACGCGTGCCCGCCTCCTCCTTCTCCTTTCTCTTCTTCTTCTTTCTCTCCGCCGCTGCCGCACCCCCGCAGTTTCGCCGGAGCACCGTCGCGGCTTCTCGTGGCCAAGCCTTTCTCCCCCGCGGCGCTGTTGTTCCTCCGCAGATCCGCTCCTTCTCCACCGTGTCGCGCCTCCATCAAGCCTTCGACATCCATGGCGCGCGACAAGGCGAACTCCGGTGCCTGGGACGGCTCCAACGTCCAGCAGGACCACCTCAACTTCTTGCGCGACACAAGGCGGCTGCCCGGCGCGGGCTATGTTGAGGCGCACATCCCACCGGCGAAAGAAATCACACCGACGCTGAGGGACGGCGAGAGCGTCGTGTTCTGGACACACTTCCTCCGCGGCTTCGGCTTGCCGATCTGTGGTTTTCTTCGCTCCTTCCTCGAGTTCTACAACCTCCAGCTGCACCACCTCACGCCCAACACGGTGGTGCTGCTGTTGGCCTTCGTCACGATGTGCGAAGGCTACCTCGGCATTCTCCCCACACTCGAGCTGTGGGGGGAGTGTTTCTACACCAAGCTTGGAGTCGCCGCCAAGGATGAGCCGGCCGAGTGCGGCGCCTTCGTCACCGTGCGGTGCCCAGGAGCCGGCAACCGCTTTCCCCCCATCACTCTGATCCTGTCTGTCAAGCTCTGGCAGAAATCGTACTTCTCTCTGAAGAACGTCGACCCGGCGGTGGACTTCCTCAACTTGCCGCCCTACGAAGCCGGCCCACCGGCTGAACCGCACGCCAGCTGGACGTACAAGCCAAAGCATCTGTCGGCCGCCGGGGCTGCTGCTGTCGCCAGGCTCGAGGAGATGACAGACCTGGAGGGCCTCCAGGCGGCTGACTTGCTGACGGCTTTCGTGACACGCCGGGTTCTCCCCCTCCAGGGCCGGCCTCACATGATTTGTCAGATGAGTGGCCACCGGGACACATACCGGCTGTCCACCCGTGAGATGCCGGTCGCGGAGGTAGCCCACATGGTGAATGAGACCGCGAACCTCAAGCTCGCGGCGGACTGGCGGTTCGGGAAGCCGCCATACTCCCGAGCTAATCCGCCTCCCGCAGTAAGTTCCCGATTCTTCTCTCTTTTTGGTTTTTATTTCTTCTGTCGAGTTCTGGCTTTCCAACTGATCAGTCAGACGCGTCACAGCTCCTCACGACCCAGCTGGCAGCCGAAACCTTGGCGCAAGGCTAGGAGTACCTGCCGGACCGAGCGGTGAGCGACGCGGAGGACCCCGACTTGGGGGCGGCCACCTTGGAAGACGACGCCACAGGTGGTGGCGACGGGGCAGGCGGCTCCGGTGGAGGAGGCGGCATCGAGGCTTCGTCGGACGATGATACAGAGGAAGCCGGGCGCCGCTGCCAGCGGGTCGGCAACAGGGTGAGGGCGAGCTCCTCAGCGGCGCCATCCGCACCAGGCGGCGCGCCGAAGCACCGAGCCGGCACACAGCTACACGGCGCCTGGCCGAAGAAGCCCAAGGGCTCGGCCACGGCGACCCGATGAGTGGAGGCTGCCGCGAAGGCCGTCCGGTTCCAGAGGGCCACGAAGCAGCCGCCGATGGTGCATGCGTAAGTGCTTACTTCTCTTTGTGCTTTCTCTTATTTCTTGTAAACTTCTACTGAATTTTCTTCAACTCGCGCGAATCAAGGCACCGCTTTCTCTTGAGCGGTCGACCTCCGCCTCCATCGTCGGAGGGCCGAGGGCTCTACCAACACCCGCCGCATGGACCCACGCGCTGAGCTTCAGACGGCAACGGAGCGGAACGCGCGGGAAGTGCGCGAGGAGCAGGAGAGGGCGGATCAGGCGAAGGCGGACGCCGCTAGGGCAGCGCAGGAGGAGGCGGACATGGCAGCCAGGGCCCTGGCCGATGCCTCAGCGAAGGCCCAGTCGGAGAAGGCGGCCAAGGCCCAGGCGGACGCGGCCATCGGGGCGTGAGTCAGGGTGGCCACAGATGGCCAGGCCCCGCTGCTGATCGCTCCACTGCGTTCCATGCCGCCATCGACGGAGGTCTTGGCGCCGACTGGAGGGGCCGGCATCGACCAGCCGGCCATGGAGAGGGAGGGGGGAGACACCATTGTCCCAGGGCCGCAGGCGCCCCAGTAAACGCCGGCTGCTGAGGCCCAAGACGGTCGGCCCAACGCGCCGCCAGTGTCTCAAGGCGGTGGCGAGCTGGTGGTAGGGGCGACTTCCGCCGTTGGGACCCCGACACGCCAGCGCGCGGCAAAGGCGACCTCGGCTCCGCGGCCCCAAGAGATTGGAGCCTCGAGCTCGTCGGTGCCTGACGCTGAAGCCACCAGCTCTGCGCCGACAGAGTGGTTGCAAGGGGGCGGGACGAGCACCCTGATCAAGGCGGTGCAGGACGTCCAGGCCGACTTCAGGGCCTAAGCCACCGCCCTCCAGCAATGCATGATAGCGTTCATGAAGACGCGGGCCACCATTCGGGTATGTAACTTGATTCTTGTTTTTGATTCTTGGAGTCTTTGGCGGGGGCGCGGCAGCGCACCCGCTAGGTGTAGCCCCCGAGTTCTGGTCCAACTGCTGAGTAGTCAGGCAGGAACTTCTCAGTGGGCTCTGAGCTCTGACTCCCCTTTCTTTCTATTGCTTCATTGTAGGATTACCACAACGTCCGTGCAGCCACCTTCAACGCCCAGATCGAGGAGCTGGACAAGCGGACCGAGGACCTGGTTGAGAGCCGGAGTAAGCACTCCATCTTCTTGCTTTTCGTGGGGGCGCGGCAGTGCACCCGCTGGGTGTAGTCCCCGAGATTCGGGCCGACTGCTGAGCAGTCGGGCCGGATCTTCCGGCAACCACATTTTCTTGCTTCTTTGTTGAGTTGTTCAATCCGTCGCGAGGGTGCGCACCCGCGGGGTGTAGTCCCCGAGATTCGGGTCGACTACTGAGCAGTCGGGCCGGATCCTTCCGGCGTTTGCTTTATCTTTGTTGATCATTGATTGTTTTTTCTTCTTTGTTTTCGTAGGCGCCAATGCTGCCTTGCAGCAGCAACTCGGCGAGGCTCAAACCGCGCTATGTGCCAAGGAGGCGGCGTGCCTCCAGGCAAAGCAAGAGCGTGACCGCCTGGCCAAGCAGCTGGCTGACCAGGAGGACACCCATAAGGCGGAGCTACAGAAGCTCAAGTACGGGGAGGAGGCTCTCCAGGCCGAGTTCGAGAGTCAGTGCTCGAACTGGGTTGACACGCAGAAAGCCCTTGAGTCTGGCTACGTCGAGATCGAGGATCTGCTCGACGGTACGCTGCTCTTTCCTTGTTCTGCCTGCCGACTTGTCCTGCATGCCTGCCTCCGCCTTCTCATTTCTTTCTTCTTTTTCTGAGCAGAGTACTTCCCCAGCTACTCCGTCCCCGCCAACCAGGCCGTCGAGGCCCTCCGCGATGAACGAAGGCAGGCTGGCGTGACGGTTGCGCCCAATGCCCCTCGAACTCTTGCCGAGGAGATGGTCGCCATCGACGCTCGTCTCCAGCCAGCGCATCGGGCTCTTCGCCATCTTCAGCGTGCTGGAGCTCAAGTGATCTCCGCCCTTTGGCCAGGCACTCCTATTCTGTGAACCGCCAGCCGGACCTCCGACTGGTTGGAGGTGGCCATCGGCCGTATCGAGGCGTGGAAGGGCTCCTCCGCTCGGGCGGGTGCGCGCCGAGCTTTGGAGTTTCTCAAGGGGTGGTACCCTGGGCTGAATTTGGACCAGCTCGCCACCCTTCGCGCCGAATCCGGCGCGGAGCTGGATGCGGTGGCGCCTCAGCTTCATCATCGCGCCGCGGCGATCACTGAGTATACGGACACCAGCGTCTTCCTCCCTGAGCTGGACGAACAGGCGCTGAAGTGCCACCCAACTGGTTCGGGCTGAACCCAGAAGGCGGCGAAGACTCGATGGAGGAGATCATCTCCAGTGATGAAGGCAAAGAGGAGGAGGATGACGACAAGGGCGGCGAAGGCGACGTGCCGGGTGGTGAAGATGACGGCCAACCTCAGCCCGACCAGGTCTCTACCAACGGGCGAGATGTCGGCGAGCCGACTGCTGCCGGCACTAACCAGACCGAGACCCATCAGGCGGCCGCTCCGCCACCCGAAGTCTCTGCCTCCGCCGGCCTCTCTGATCCGGCTGCTGCTCCTTTGGCCTAGGTGGCCAAGTTATCTTTCTTTTCCCTGTTTTGTAATTCACGAACAAAATTTGTTAAGTTCACGCAATTCCACCCGCTGGAGGTGTATTCAAACTCCGTTGAATGCTGGCCACGGGTCTTTTGCTGTAAAAAGTAATCTTTTGCCGGTTTCTGACTTGTCTTGCTCTTCTACTTCTTTAGCTTTTTCCTTTGCCGCCTTCCCTTGGTTGCTATCTTGCCAGCCGAACAGCCACTCTGCGGTCTGTGGCTGGACCAAGTACTTGGCCGTTTGGGAAGAACAAGTACTTCAGTCGTTCGGTAGAATGTAGCATCTTAAGTTAGAAATCGACCGGCCAGCTGCTCAGCAGCCGGTCGGCGAGGGAGGAGCCGACTCGGCCTATGCAAAATGCTTTAGTCCTTAGCCATTTTTCTTATGGGCACCATTTCCTGCCTTCATCTCTTGCCGGCCGGACAGCCGCTCTGCGAGCTGCGGCTTGTGGCAAGAGAAGGCTTAGGTGTTGGCACACTGCTTGTCCGACTGCAGGTAACATTGGCATAGTACGAGGCGGCAAGCCCCCGGCCCGACTGGTCGAACCCGATGCAAAGCAGACTAGTGAAATAACACATACATAGGCGTAAAACTTATCATATAGATAAATGAGGTAACCCTTGAGTGCTCCTCAAGGGCCCCGATGTCTTAGTGCTTTAGTACAAAAGGCAGCGTGATACGTAATGAATCAACTGTAAAATCTTCGGAGGAGGTTTGCATTCCACGGGCGCTCCGATTCCTTGCCCGAGTCATCTCTCTTGCGTGCTCTGGGCTTCTGTGCGTCGATGAGGTAGTACGAGTCATTCCCCAACGCCTTGCTGATGATAAAGGGGCCTTCCCAAGGGGGCGAGAGCTTGTGCTGGCCGGTTGTTCACTGGATCAGCCGGAGCACAAGGTCTCCCTCCTGGAAGGATCTTGGCTTGACCTTACGATTGTGGTAGCGGTGCAGATTCTCCTAGTATATGGCGGACCGGCTGAGTGCTAACAGCTAGCTGTCCTCCAGCAGATCGACACCGTCTTCTCGCGCTTCCTTCGCTTCCGCCTCAGTGTACATGGTGACGCGAGGTGAGTCAAACTCAATGTCAGTTGGGATGACGGCCTCGGCACAGTACACAAGGAAGAATGGAGTGAAGCCGTTTGATTTGTTCGGAGTGGTGCGGAGGCTCCAAAGGACGGCGGGCAGCTCATCGATCCAGAAGCCGGCCGACCGCTCCAAAGGCTCGACCAGTCGGGGCTTGATGCCGGAAAGCATGAGGCCGTTTGCTCGCTCAACTTGGTTGTTTGACTACGGATGGGCAACGGACGCTAGGCCCAGTCGGATGCCCTGCGTCGCGCGGAAACGGGCCAAGGCTCCTTTGGCGAAATTCGTGCCATTATTAGTGATGATGCTGTGTGGTACTCCGTACCGAGTGGTGATGTCTGCAATGAAAGTCACAATAGTCGGCCCATTCAACTTCTTGATTGGTTTTGCTTCAATCCACTTGGTGAACTTGTCCACGGCGACAAGCAGATGGGTCATGCCGCCGTGTGCTGTCTTGAATGGTCCCACCATATCCAAGCCCCAGACGGCAAAGGGCCATGCTATCGGAATGGTCTTGAGTGCAGAAGCCGGTAGATGTTGCTGCGAGCTGAACTTCTGACACCCTTTGCAATGCTTAACTAGATCCTTGGCATCCTCCAAAGCAGTCGGCCAGAAGAACCCGTGGCGGAAAGCTTTGGCCACGAGTAATCTGGAAGCCGCGTGGTGGCCGCACTCGCCCTGGTCGATATCTTTGAGGATTGCTTGGCCCTTCTCAGCTTCTACGCAGCGCTGGAAGACACCAGTCATGCTGCGCCTGACGAGCTCTCTGTTTACTATCGTGTAGGCTCATGCTCGGCGCTACACTTGCTGGGCCGAGATCTCATCGGTCGGCAGCTCTCTATTCACCAGAAACTTGACGATGAGCTCTGCCCATGATGGTGCTTGAATCTCTTCTACTGCCACTACAGCCACTTGCACGAGGGAGGTTGGGCCGGGAGGCGGCGGGTCGGCGTTGATTGCTGCTTGCTGCGTGGCTGAAGTCCCCGGGCTGACTGCCACAATCCCCGGGCCGGGTGCGACTGCTGCAGTCCCTGAACCGCTTGGTGAAGTCCCCGAGCTGCTTGGTGAAGTCCCCGAGCCGACTGTTGTAGTCCCCGTGCCGGGTTGTGAAGTCCCCAGGCCGGGTGCGGCTGCCACAATCCCCGTGTCGCCTGCTGAGGTATGCGAGCCGGCTGCTGCAGCCCTGGAGTCGGATCTGACTGCTTCAACATAGCAACAAGGAAGAGTGTTACCTTAATGTTCTGATGATGTCTAGATATACGTAGAAGAGCAGCAGCAGCAGCAACAACAACAACAACAACAACAACAACAAAAACACAACCCTGTTTTGATACTCAACTTATCTAGAGGTTAGAGTTAGTTTCTAGCTCATGACTAACCCTGAACTAACTCCATCGAAAGAGGTGTTTGGATGACAGGGTTAGATTGACAATAAATGCACTAGGAGAACTAGCTCCAATTAGCACCTCTTGGGTTGGATAGTTTTATTGGGTGGGTTAGATGCAAATAGCTCAAACTAGCCCTCATGTTTGGGTATACTTTAGGGCTATTTGAGCCCGAACTAGCTCAAACTAACTCTAACCCATGGATACAACACCAGTTAATCAGCCGATAATTTGTAAGAATGCAATAAACTCCTTCCGGCCCATAATATAAGATGTTAATTCATCTAATATGTGAGTATATTGGATGTTATAAGATATTATAAAAGAGTGTTGTACTACATCATTGTGCAATTGTTGTTTAGCTTCTAATATTAACTTGGTGCTTTTAGGTACATATGTCATTGGTAAAGATCCGCGCATCGACCCTCTCTGCGTATGGGGAAATGAGATATCAATGAACCAACATCAACTGAGGAAACTGATAAAGATTGTTAGTAAAATGGGTCAAAAGATGGCAATTAAACTATTAGTTTACACTTTATCCAAGACAACAGCGAACTGCAGGATGGTAAGTAAGAACTCTGCAGCCTTCTTTTTACTGCCCATAATGAGTTGTGTTAGATGACAATGTCTGAATATTTTTCCTTTGTAGTGGTTCCCAAAGCAGTTTACTCAAGATTACCTCTCAAACTACATGATTGGTGGGCATGCAAAGGTTAAAGTATTTCTACCAGAACACGATGATTATCTAGATATTTTCACGAAGACCATGAAGGATGGGCGGTCGGCCATGACAAGGGGTTGGACTAGAGTCGTGCGTGCCTTCTGCATTGAGGAGGGCACAATATGGGCATTCCGCTTCACCTTATTCAGCAACCAGAATGATTTCGCCTCTTTCTTTACCGTCTTTAACAGTACAAGTATACAACTGTGATCATTCTTTATTTGGTTCTTATGTAATTCTTGAACATATGTACCTATGAATCGAATAATGCATTGGTTGTTTGAACCTGATGGATATGAATAAAGCTATAGCATACATTCAAATTCAAATTCAAATTCAAATTCGATACAATTTGAAATAGCAGCAATTAAATTACAGTGAAATTACGCTCTCCAGGTCGTTACGGCACACACGGTTGGTAAAACAAACGTTTGCGATATACACCATAATCCGACACGGTTCACAGAGAGGAAACATGTGCAAGCATGCACACAGTTGTCGTTTGCAAAGCGTGTGCGTTGTCACACAAACGGTGTGGGAAAACTAAATGTTTGTGATAATTGCCTTTTCATACACGATTCGCAACCATGAACTATTTCTGATGAAGTATGCACCATAAACGTTGCACCATAGAATAGCGTGTGCGATAGTTGTCGTGTACGACGATGTTACGACGGTCCGACATTTCGTAATCCTGTTCGACACTCGTACGACAATTAGCTAATCTTCTGAATTAGTTATCGCATACGGTTTGGAAAAAGCGAATGTGTGTGATTGTATGCTTATCATACACGTTCTATAACAGTGAACCATTTATGATGGGCCACGCATCATAAACGTAGCACCACAGAATACCGACTGCGATGGCAATGCGAGAACAAACGAGTACGAGTACTGTATATGTTGGGGAACGTAGTATTTCAAAACTTTCCTACGATCACGCAAGATCTATCTAGGAGAAGCATAGCAATGAGCGGGGAGAGTGTGTCCACGTACCCTCGTAGACCGAAAGCGGAAGTGTTCAGTAACGCGGTTGATGTAGTCAAACATCTTCACGATCCAACCGATCCAAGTACCGAACGTACGACACCTCCGTGTGCAGCACACGTTCAGCACGATGACGTCCCACGAGCTCTTGATCCAACAGATGCTCGAGGGAGAGTTCCGTCAGCACAACGACATGGTGACAGTGTTGGTGATGTGATCCATGCAGGGCTTCGCCTAAGCACCATGACTATATAATCTGAGGTGTAATATGTGGAGGGGGGCACCGCATACGGTTGAGAGAAACTTGTGTGTTCTTGGTTCCCCCTCTTCCCACATATATATATATAGGTTGGAGGGGGATAAGAGGCAGCCTTAGGGCACCCCCAAGTAGGCTGAATCCTACTTGGGGTGCAAGCCCACTGCCCCTCCCCCGCCCTTCCTTATTTCAAAGATATGGGAAGGAAGAGAACGGGGAAGAGAAGGAAAGGGTGGAGGCCGAACCCTCCTCCTTCCTTTCTTCTTCCCTTCCTTTCCTCCTACTCATATTCGGCCTAGGAGGGGCGCACCAGTCCACCGGGGGCTGGTATGTCCCTCACTTGGCCCTATAGGCCCGTAACTTTGCTTGCGGGGGGGTGCCCTAACCCTTCTAGTGACCCGATATCACCCGGAACACTTCCGGTGTCCAAATATCATCGTCCTATATATGAATCTTTACCTTTCGACCATTTCGAGACTCCTCGTCATGTCTGTGATCTCATTCGGGACTCCGAACAAACTTCGGTCACCAAAAACAAATAACTCATAAAACAAATCGTCATCGAACGTTAAGCGTGCGGACCCTACGGGTTCGAGAACTATGTAGGCATGACCAAGACACATCTCCGGTCAATAACCAATAGCAGAACCTGGATGCTCGTATTGGCTCCTACATATTCTACGAAGATCTTTAACGGTCAAACCGCATAACAACATACGTCATTTCCTTTGTCATCAGTATGTTTTTTTGAAAGGAAAGCGGTAGGGGAAGCCCCCCACAACGAGCTTGTTTTTTAAATAATAAGAACCCAAATTCGCGCCCGTGAGGACTTGAACCTGGGTGGCTGGGTTGTACATCCACTCCACTAGCCAAGTGAGCTAGGCTCACTTCCTTTGTCATCGGTATGTTACTTGCCCGAGATTCGATCGTCGGTATCATCATACCTAGTTCAATCTTGTTACCGGCAAGTCTCTTTTCTCGTTCCAAAATGCATCATCCTGCAACTAACTCATTAGTCACATTGCTTGCAAGGCTTATAGTGATGAGCATTACCGAGAGGGCCCAGAGATACCTCTCTGATACACAGTGACAAATCCAAATCTCGATCTATGCCAACCCAACAAACACCTCCGGAGACACCTGTAGAGCATCTTTATAATCACCCAGTTACGTTGACGTTTGATAGCACACAAGGTGTTCCTTCGGTATTCAAGAGTTGCATAATCTCATAGTCAGAGGAATATGTATAAGTCATGAAGAAAGAATAGCAATAAAACTTAACGATCATTATGCTAAGCTAATGGATGGGTCTTGTCCGTCACATTATTCTCCTAATGATGTGATCCCATTCATCAAATGACAACACATGTCTATGGTCAGGAAACTTAACCATCTTTGATTAGCGAGCTAGTCAAGTAGAGGCATACTAGGGACACTGTTTGTCTATGTATTCACACATGTACTGAGTTTCCGGTTAATACAATTCTAGCATGAATAATAAACATTTATCATGATATAAGGAAATATAAATAACAACTTTATTATTGCCTCTAGGGCATATTTCCTTTAGTATATGTATCTTGGCTCCCTATCCCCGACGGTTTCTGGGTATGTGGGAAGGACCCCCCTATCGCCCACGCTCACTTGGCGACGATTCCAAATGTCGTCGCGGAAAGGGGTTAAAAACCGTTTGTATAGCACCGACGCGTACCAGTGAAAGCTCGCGCGGCGCGATGGTTGCGGCGGTGCTCCGGTCGCAAAGGTGCTCACGAGGAAGAAGAAGCAGAGGAGTCAAGGTAAAAAGTGAAAAGATGGGCCCTCGTGCCTATTTATAAGGAAAGGGGGAACAGTGAATGGCCGGTGCAAAGATCGAGGAGAGGCAATAAATTTTACAACAAAGGGGATGCCTTGATTTTCGGAATGGTGAATTTATACAAAGATTCATTATGATATCATGAAGATTTTCCTAAAATTACGGGGATGATGTCATCTTTTTATTATGGCGGGTTACGAAGACAGACAAGACTAAGATTAAAGAAGAAGATTCGCCAGACGGGGAGATTGAAGATTGACATGAACAAGTTCAAATCAATCTGGGGCCTAATGTTGGGGATCTAACCCCGTGATATAACCCGCCCTGAAAGGGCCAAGTTAGGCCGCTGGCGACTTAAGATGACGGGCTTTAGACAGGCCCAGGTGATCAAGACACAAGGTAAAAGAGGCGACTTACAAGATGGGCCGGATTGAGCCCAAGGTTAATTAGAAGACGGTGCATGGCCCAGAAGTGTACGCCGCCCAATGGCGACTTGCCATAGAAGGCAAGGCGACTTAGAGTCGGGATCGGTCATGAAGCATAACCCAACCCGGACTCTTGTAAGGCGAGGACCTCGACCTGTATATAAAGGCGAGTTCCTGGCGTTGAATAGACAGGTGACAATCAATCGATAGCTAGGTCAAGCGAATCCGCTCCCATGTAATCGATACTCAAGCAATAAGCAACAAGAGCAGGAGTAGGCTTTTACCTCCATCATGAGGGGCCGAACCTGGGTAAACCCATGTCTCTCGTCCCGCTCAACCCTGACAAGCTAATCACCGTTGTGATGGCTCCACGCTTAAGTCTCTTCACTAGGACATTTGCCGTGACAAAACAACGACATGCTCTTTGAAGACCTGTCCTCCTCCTAGCCGTCCAAGGATGAGGTCGTGCTTTCCTCGGACGATGAGGAGCAACAGTCGCGGCCCTCCTCGCCAAGGCTGTCATAATGGATGAGGAGTTCTAGCAACAGCTAGAGGTCCTAATTGAGCATTCCCTCCGTGACCGTGAACCGGCGTTGCTGATGAAGAGCGAACCCCAAGGCGAGGGTCGATCCGTTGATGGCCCGATCTTTCACGGCACAAAACTCCATCGCAACAAGAACTCGTCGCAAGTTTACGAAGATGTTCGCAACTCCCACGAAAACAACACGCCAACCCCTCGATCATCCGAAGAAATAACGTGGACGAACCGTATAGATTCAGCTTGTAGTCTCCTACGCTTTGCGTCGCAGGAACTCACACGCCAGTAGAGACTTTTGATAAGATTTCTCAAAACTCGATAATGGCCGATGGCCGGAACACACACAGTGTCTAATTGACCATAAAATAACCTAATCTATTACATGACTCGCGGACATGGCTTTATAGTAACAACCACCCCTTCTAACTTGACTCACAAGAAGTAATTTAATATTTGACCTTATCTTTAACTCACGGCTGAAGTAGAATTGTAACACACAAAAAAAGTCCTAATTAACTAACCGACTCAAATTGGGTCTCCGCACATTATGCTACGGCAGAGTTGCTTTGGTGGACCCCAACCGGCATCTTTCAAGGACATAGGAGACCACGTACCAACAAATCTAGTTGCATGCTTGATCTTCTCCTTACGTGGCAAGAATAAAAACAACCTTGTTTGTATGGCGTGCCCTTCACACCAATATTAATTAGAAACTTTACACGTGCCTGGCACGTCATAATCTTTTTCCCAAACCAGGAAACATATTCCATATCTCCAAAGCATATTAAAGTATTCTTGTATTGGCTTGGTGTATCCGTATACTGCCTTGGTGCATGCAAACATACGGTCGTACCATGCAACATTGGACTAGAGTCACGGCGCATCTTTTGCACAGCCTTGGCATACACACAAGTTTCACTAATAAGATGGTCCTCGCCATCATAGCTTAGGCGAAGGTACCGTGGTACTTGGCATGTATATTTTGGCATGTTAATATCTTTGACTTGGAGTCCTTTGAGACACGACAATGCCTGAACATCAAAAATACCAGTGTTACTCATGGCCATATCATCCTCCCCCTCTTCAAGTGAAACCGTCCCCGGTTTTGAGTCAATCTCTTCCACAACAAATTCGTCTGCCGATTGCATGTGCACCAAAAAAATTTCATCAGCTTCGACCACCTTCTTTGCTACTTCCTGCACCTTCATCTCTTGTCGTCGTTCTTTTCTCCAATTCCTGAACAACTTCTTTTCCAGGGCCATGAGAACATATTTTGTATCCTGTTCAACAGTGTACATATTGGCGAGATAGTCATGCATAGCATCGTTTTCTTTGAACCATGGCTTTCCCAGCAACATGTGACATGAAATCATCGGTACCGAAATTACATCGCACAAAACCTCACACGAAAATTTGCCGACTGAAAATAGTACTGTAGTTTGGTGGGTGATGGCGAGCTTGTTGTACCACCTCCTCAGTGAGTATGGTCGTGGATGTGGTGTCATCGGTAGTTGCAACTTCTCCACCATGTCCATGCCGACTGCGTTGATCGAACTATCATGGTCGATTGTTGTGGCGCAAACTTTGTTTCCCACTTTACAGTAGGTGTGAAAAAGTTCAGCACCATAGCCTTTCTCCTCAAGCAAAAAGTCACCGTATAGCATCCAGTAGCTCCTCCCTTGTGACAACGCGCCAGCCGTCTCCTCCGAAGTGCCGTGAGCAACGCCGGCTCTGATACCACTTGATGAAGAGCGAACCTCGAGGCGAGGGTCGATCCGTTGATGGCCCGATCTTTCACGGCACAAAACTCCATCGCAACAAGAACTCGTCGTAGGTTTACGAAGATGTTCGCAAATCCCACTAAAACAACACGCCAACCCCTCGATCTGGAGGAATAACTTGGACGAACCGTATAGATTCAGCTTGTAATCTCCTACGCTTTGCGTCGCTGGAACTCACACGCCAGTAGAGACTTTTAATAAGATTTCTCAAAAGTCGATAATGGCCGATGGCCGGAACACACAAGGTGTCTAATTCATCACAAAATAACCTAATCTATTACATGACTCACGGACATGGCTTTATAGTAACAGCGGGAACGGATCCTCTAACATCATGAAGCGATGTCACGAAGCTACAGTGCAATCCCAGTGCAAAACGAAAAAGGGATGTCACGTGCACTGTAGTAAAGACACTGTGCGCAATTACTGTTCATAGAAAATAAAATCCAAAATTAATTTTATTGCATTATAATTTTGTTTGTATGTAATTTTTGTAAATGTATACAGTACATTTATAATTTACAAATTAATTTAAATCATTTTAGGCTTAATCATATGGATGTGAAGAATCTGACATCCCTTCATGATGTTAGAGGACCTTGTACCAGTAACAGCCACCCCTTCTAACTTGACTCACAAGAAGTAATTTAATATTTGACCTTATCTCTAACTCACGGCTGAAGTAGAATTGTAACAAAAAAAAAAATCCTAATTAACTAACCGACTCAAATTGGGTCTCCGCACATTATGCTACGGCAGAGTTGCTTTGGTGGACCCCAACCGGCATCTTTCTTTCAAGGACATAGCAGACCACGTACCAACAAATCCAGTTGCATGCTTGATCTTCTCCTTACGTGGCAAGAATAAAAACAACCTTGTTTGCATGGCGTGCCCTTCACACCAATATGTGATCATTTGGTTAATTGGAAACTTTACACGTGCCTGGCACGTCATAATCTTTTTCCCAAACCAGAAAACATATTCCATATCTCCAAAGCATATTAAAGTATTCTTGTATTGGCTTGGTGTATCCTTATACTGCCTTGGTGCATGCAAATATACGGTCGTACCATGCAACATTGGACTAGAGTCACGGCGCATCTTTTGCACAGCCTTGGCATACACACAAGTTTCACTAATAAGATGGTCCTCGCCATCATAGCTTAGGCGAAGGTACCGTGGTACTTGGCATGTATATTTTGGCATGTTAATATCTTTGACTTGGAGTCCTTTGAAACACGACAATGCCTGAACATCAAAAACACCAGTGTTAGTCATGGCCATATCAGTTGCCCTCGCTGACTCACCCCGTATCAAACAGGAGGTGAAGCAGGAACCCACTCTACACCATAGCAACATCCAAATCGGACGCCGCACGAACGAGGTGTAAGAGGAGTCAGCGTCGCTGCGGCAAACCATGCTCGTCCGCGGCGACCGGCCGACATGGCCTGGCAGGAGAGGGAGCCACCATCACTGCCCACTCGGTGCCCAGTCGTGGTGAAGAAGGAGCCCTCCTTGGCCCCTGAACGCTCGCGGACCACGGCGGTGGCGGCACGTCGTCGCCAAGCTTCCTTATGTCGGACAAGTCAACGACGAGGGAGGAGGAGGAGCGGAAGGAGTGGCGCAACACGTAGTGCTAGGTCGTGTTCCGGACGTCGGACACTGCACCATACTAGGTCCGAGCGGAGGCCTGGAACATTGACCGGTCCAAGACCACCGTGGAGATGTCCGCGTGGCGCCTGCGCCATGTCAGCGACCAACTGGTCAAGATCGGCGTCACCGAGTCGCTGCGCACCGCCGCCCTTTTCGCCGGCAAGGGAAAGGTGAGGGGCTT